>APFE031397045.1:3270-43862 GCA_000404065.3 Pinus taeda | reverse complement strand
ATAGGTGCAACAATTATGCGGTTCCTGAAAGTGGAGCAGAAAATCTAGTGGTCTCTGTAGAAAAAACCATGCTGTGGCATCAAAGGCTTGGACATATTGGAGAGAAGGGCCTTCGAATACTACATGGTAATTGTATGGTAGAAGGTATGAGTAATAACTCTCTGGATTTTGATTTCTGTGAAAATTGTGTATATGGGAAGCAGAATCGGGTGAGTTTCCCCTCTGGTAGTAAGAAGGCGAAACAGATATTAGAGCTTGTGCACAGTGATGTGTTTGGACTTGTGAAAATTCCATCACTGGGTAAGTCTGTGTACTATGTATCATTTATAGATGACTTCTCAAGGAATACATGGATATATTTCCTTAAGAAGAAATCTGAAGTCTTTGACAGGTTAAAAGAATTTAAGGCTCTGGTGGAAAATCAGACAGAGAAAAAGATAAAGGTGCTGAGGACAGATAATGGTGGAGAATTCTGCAGCAAGGAATTTGAAGAATTTTGTAAGAAGTGTGGTATAGCACGGCAGAAGACTACTCCATATACACCTCAGCAAAATGGAATCACTGAAAGAACGAACAAGATGTTGATGGAAAGGGCAAGAAGCATGCTCAGTGGTGCCGGGTTAGGATAGGAATTCTGGGCAGAGGCGGTGGATACTCCATGTTACTTGGTCAAAAGGTCACCTTCATCAGCGTTGGAGGATAAGACTCCACAAGAAGTATGGACTGGTAAGAAACCCTCTCTTTCACATCTGAGGGTATTTGGATGTGATGCATATGTACATGTTCCAAAGGAGAAACGAACCAAGTTGGATAGTAAATCTGAAAAGTGCATCTTTATTGGGTATAAGGATGGTTTAAAGGGTTATAAGCTTTGGAACCTAGTAACAAGGAAGGTTGTGTACAGTCGAGATGTGGTGTTCAGATAGGTGAAATATGTTATTAAACATGAAGTCCAACCAAGGAACCTGTGAAGATAGAGTTTGACTAAAGGAGGAAGAATCAGACTCTGTAGCAGAGGAGGAATTAGAAGATGAAGAGCCACAAACTTCGGTTGTGAGAAGGTCAGCTCGAGAAAGAAGCAGCCAGAAAGGTATAGTCCATCTGCTTTCTGTTCAAACTTTGCTTTGTCTGTTACTGATGATGATCCCAGAACTGTGAAGGAAGCAGTGGATTCAGAGGATGGAAAACTCTCAAGAGGCCATGGTTGATGAAATGGCATCTTTGCACAAAAATGAGGCTTGGAATCTGGTGGAGTTGCCCGCTGGAAGAAAACCCATTGGCAGCAAATGGGTGTTCAAGAAGAAGACAAATGCAAAAGGGAAGGTGGAAAAATACAAAGCTCGGTTGGTAGCAAAAGGTTATTCCCAGGTGCCGGGAATTGATTTTGGTGATATTTTTTCTCCTGTTGCCAAGGTAACTTCTATTAGATTACTTTTATCTGTTGTTGTTGCTTTTGATTTTGAGGTAGAACAGATGGATGTGAAGACAACATTTCTTCACGGGGATTTGGAAGAGGAAATCTACATGAAGCAACCTGAAGGCTTTGCGGTGAAGGGTAAGAAAGAACTAGTATGCAAGTTAAAGAAGTCTCTGTATGGGTTAAAACAGTCACCAAGGATGTGGTATCAGAAATTTGATACATTTATACGGGGACTTGGCTTCACCAGAAGCAAAGCAGATCATTGTGTGTATTTTAAATTAATTGGTGACCGTGTTATTTATCTGGTCTTGTATGTGGATGATATGTTGCTGGTTGGAAATGACAAAGAAATTATCCAGGATTTGAAGACCCAATTGTCCTCCAAATTCGACATGAAAGATCTCGGTGCTGCAAACTATATTTTGGGCATGGAAATTAAAAGAGATCGGGCAAAGAGGAAGCTCTGGTTAAACCAGAGGAAGTATGTCGAGACAATACTGCAGAGGTTTAATATGCAGGATAGTAAACCGGTGAAGGTTCCTATTCCTGTAGGTGTGAGGTTATCTGTTGAACAGTGTCCAAGACACAATAAGAGGAAGAGGACATGTCCCGTGTTCCATATGCAAGTGCAGTCGGTAGCTTGATGTATGCAATGGTCTGTACTAGACCAGACATTGCACATGCAGTGGGAGTAATGAGCAAGTTTATTTCAAAACCAGGGAAGGAGCACTGGATAGCAGTGAAGCGAGTTTTCAGGTATTTGCGTGGCACTAGTGATTATGGTTTGTGCTACCAAGGAAGACAAGGATTGGACAGAGTGTTGGATATTCATGGCTTTATTGATGCAGACTGAGCTAGAGATCTGGATCAGAGAAGATCTACAAGTGGGTATGTGTTTAACCTATTTGGAGGTGCAATCAGTTGGATGAGTAAGAAACAATCTGTAGTGGCACTATCAACTACAGAGGTAGAATATATGGCAGCCACTCATGCAAGCAAGGAAGCATTTTGGTTGTAGAGATTGTGTTCAAGTATGGGGTTAGTACATGAGGATATAAAGATAGACTGTGATAGCCAAAGTGCAATTTTCTTGGCAAAGAACCCCGCATATCATTCAAAGACAAAGCACATTGATGTTCAGTATCATTTTGTGAGGGATATGATAGAAGACAGAAAGATGTTGCTGGTAAAGGTGGACACTTTGAAGAATAATGTAGATGCATTGACAAAATCTGTGAGCTCTGAGAATTTCTCTTGGCATAGAGAGACAATGGGTGTTCCAGGGCTGGGAAAATGATTAATCTCTCTTGTGTCCCCTTGTGGAAAGAAAACAACAAGTGGGAGAATTTTGGGTTGTGTTATATTCTTTCCACGACTAGCCCACGTAGTTAACTAGGGGGTTAGAGGGGGGGTCACATGGGGTTTGAGGTGTACTCGTAACCCCACTTTATGGGGTCCGGGGCAACGCCCTAGAAAATTTTGGTTTTGGAACCTATGTTAGGTTGGGCGGACCTACCTATGGTTTTGTGTATGATTTTCACACATGTTTTTTGGACGCGATGGTTTTCGGTCCATGTTATTGGATGCTTTGGTATGTATAAATATGTATTGTAACATTGAAAGGAATATAATGAAAAATCAAGTTGGTAGTCCCGGTTTTGGGATCCAGGGGAAAATCTCTATGTATATATGTTTTATGTGTTATGCTCTCGCATTCTTTATTTTTTGTGTTTTAGAATTCGTATGCAGGTAATTTCTGTATGGGGTTAAAACCTACATGACCAAAGTAGCATAGAAGATATAGCCAAATTGGTTGAATTCTACATGCATAAGTTCACCTTGACTGATATGAATGTTTGGAATCCCAATGCAAAGTTGGGGAAGCTACAACTGATAGCACTTGCATATTGGATGACTCACGAGGAGGCCATAGCTGAGGAAGTAAAGAAAGTAATGGAAAAAGAAGAAAAATAACCACTTTATATCAGGTCAGAGCAAGTAAGCCTAATGGTTGTAATTAGTACTCACAACATCATCTCCAATGATACTGATCTAGCACCTAGATACCTGGCCACCCAAGAGCAGACCATCTCACATTTTGAAGACACACTAAGACTGTTGGGGATAGAAAGTCAGCAAGAATGCCAGAGAATATGGAATGCCTTACCCCACAATATCCAGATCAAGGAGTATCACTCTCCTGAAAGGTTTAGGAATGCATTGGAAAGGACACCCCTATACAAAAGGTCCATGAAAATATTAAAAGTCAACCAGATTGGACTAAAGCTTAGTCCACCTTTGTTGTTGGTTTTACATGAAGGAAGGAATGTAGAAGAGGAAAGGGAGCAGTGGACAGACATAGAGAGGGATGCAGGATTCTATCCTTAAAAAGGCACACCATCTGTAGAACCTTGGGATGTCCGAGAGGCCATGAGAGTCATGAAAGCCATGGACATAGATGACTGAGTTGCTAAGAGGATGAGAAACTAATTCAGTAGGGGTGTGATGAGGCTCATCAATAGGTATATAAAAGGGTCACAATACCATCCTCCAGCTTTAAAATCATCCCTTTATCACATTTATTACAAATTTTGTTATATTTTGCTTAGTGTGAAGGGTAAAATATGTGTTTCTATGTCATGTGGCATAATATGTTTTAAATGCAAGAATTGGAGCAATTTTGAGATAATTTGAATGCAGGAGCTCGAAGTAGACAACAAGGAGATATTCTAGGAGATTGTCCACCTCAAACTCCTTGAATTAGTCAAATATCACCACTTTATCTCTCATTAACTCGAGGTCGTTTGCAACCAAGCCAGTGCAGAGCTCTAGATCCACCTTTCTCGAGTTTGGGAGAAATACATCTCTAATTTCTAGGGAGCTATTGGTAGCTACCCTCTTATATAAATAAACATGCCAAGGAACTCATTAGGATTCAAATTTTGGTTGTATGTAAGAGGCTATTGAGCTCAAGAACTTGTGACTCCTATTTTTTATTCTTATGTGATGTATTTGACATTTTTGCAATTATAATGAAAAGTTTCTTGTTGATCCATCATTGAGTTAGTCCAAAGGGCTAAAGCTCTTGGGTTTGGGACCAACCTAGTAGATCAGGTCTCTCTTATGTATTGATATTTATTTTATCTTAGAATTTTAGATTAATTGTTGTATCTTAGTAGAATATAGTTCCTCAAAAGTTTGTGTCTATGGCCTCTATCTCATCTCTCTCATGGGAGCATGATTAGAGGAATCCACCATCACAACCCAAAAACATTATGTGATTTATTGTTTATGCTTTCTCAAAAATTCTACATTTGTTATCTTTCTTTACTTATGATTTTTGTAGCTTAGAATTTACATATATCAAAGTTCTTAACATCCGTTAGATAGTTTCCAAATTCAACTCACCTTTTCCACCATTGGTTGTAGTATTTTGTAAATGAAAAGAAGAATAGGTGCATGTGATGTTGCTAGACTACTGGACCTATAGGTAAGGGATCTTTTCACCATCTCTATATAGCACTTCTCCACTCCCTTTTGATGAATTCAAATCGATGTTCTTGATCTCTATTTTTAAACCATGGTGAGCAACCTCCTAGTCCAAAACTGACCCTCCTGAAGTGTTGAGCTTGGCTAGGGGTGTTTGTCACCTTCAACCCATCCACCACAACCTTCATCCATCTTACCATCCCTTGATTCCATAATTATTACCTTCCAAACCCTCTCATCACCCTTCCTGTAGCATTTTAGGACTTCCTGTAGCAACTTCCTATAGCACATGACCTGTAGCAGCCTGTTTTTCCCTTGTTCTGTAATGCCAGTGTATCTTAGTATAGGAGTAGATTAACCACCCATATTGGACTCCATGATCAAAGGTACCACCTAGGTTTTTCCCTCCGTTCCTTTTCCTTTACTGCAAGACAAAATAACATTAGTTCCTTTATCAAAGATTTGGAAATTAGGGAATTACTTAATCTGGAATTGTGAAATAGATAAATGATGCATTAATTCTTGAGTTGTGAGTTGGTAGAGTAATCTTCTGTTTTCAAGTGAATGTGATAGCTAGATGGTTGATTGCAGTTAGTGTAGTTTCATTTCTGCAGGTAGCATAGCTCTTGTGTTCTTTCATGGATTGATTCAGTAGAATTTACAAGTTCACAACATTTACAAGTTAGAGTTGAAAAACTAGTTTTTCTGCACTAGGAATAACTTTGAATCATGCTTTTAGTAGTCAATCTCCCCTAGTTCAGTAGAAGAATGGCCTTGGAGGCCTAATAATGAAATTACCTAGTTGATGATGGCATGAGTAGAATTCCATCTATTGTGTCTATAGCACTGTCACCTCGAAGATTGTATGAACCTCGGGTTGATAAATAGAGTTGACAAGCCTTTGGGAGTTGTATCACTCTTGGTGCAATACTAGGGCTTGCCACAAACCAAAACTATTCAATGTATACCTAACTATGTGCCATGAATGTAAGAGATATAAAGTAAAAAAGGGCTAGGTATAAATCCCACAATGTAATAGAAATTTGAAAGGTCAAACTAGACAAACTAGATAATTACAAAGGAAACTTTGGGATATAAAAGAAAACCATTATTATACTTTTTTTTTTTAACATTTTGAGAAGAATTATTGTGCCAAATATTGTAGCTTGTGTTGGTCAAGAAAATTAAAGTCATGATAATTCATGCAATACTATTATTAGTAACTATGTATAAATCTATGTTAAGTTTGATTGTTACATAAAAATGAAAAACTAAACCAAAAAAATTGGAATTTCACATTTCACCCCAAATTGACTTGAAACAATATATGACTATATAATACGACCTTGAAAAAATTAGAATAACTAAGAGTGTAATCATTGTGTCAAAGGAAACATGGGATATCTCAATTTTAGTTGAAAATGGCATATCAATTTCTTTAATAAATGACTATATAGAAATGTGTAGAAGAAATTAAGTGAACATACAAAACCATGAAAATTAACATAAAAGAGTAAAACCATAACCATGGTTGTATTCTAAGGATTATTAAATTTTCTTAATAAATTAAAACTATCAATCCTAAAATAGCTTAAATATATCTAATGCATTTTTTAATGATTTGGGTTATCCTTCCTTGAATTTTCAATATTTTAAATTTAATTTACCTCACTTGTGAAATCATAAGTGGTGTGTTTATTCACTATTTGAAGAAATGAAATGCCTTTGATATTTTAGGCTTATTTATTGTTTAATTAGATTGCATATATTAATACAAGTTACTAATATCTAAATTACTAATATCTAATGTTGTGTGAAAATTTTTATTTTTTATTGAGAGAATATGGTATAGATTCTCAATATTTAATACAGGAAAAGATAGGCAAAAGGAAAAAAAAACAAATGAAGATGCGTGTGACAAAAAAATGGAATAGATTACAGGAATGCAATCATCATAATTTTTAGGAATCACAAGAAAGATCCATATATCTTTGATCCCCATCAGTGTTTTTCAACTCATCAATAAGCTTGTGCCATAGATAACTAAAAGCAGCAAAGGATTTTATTCCTAGAATCATCATGTAGAGATTCCTAGCTTCATCATTATTTTTCTCTACAAACTTATCTTATATTATCTTTTCTACCATTTCCAATATCATTAGTGTCAAAAGTTGCAAATCCATGATGCTGACATGTCATGTTTAGAAAAAGTAAACAATATAAGGTGTCACAATGTTAGAGAGGTATAAGAAAGTATTAAAGAGAAAGTTTCATGCATAAAATGATAAAATAATGTCATATGTGATTTGACCATATGAAAATAAACATTTGACATGGAGGAATGGCATCAAAGATAATAAGTTGGTGGAGAATTCAATGTTTCATTATATATACTTTATTTAGATTTTTGTCTGGTTCCTTCATTGTCAAATATAGTGGAGCCATTCATTTTAATGAAATAATGCATTTAGTTTTTTGTATTGTTCCTTTATTTTCAAATACATGGTGTACTTTTACTGTAGGACTTTCTTTGTGCAGTCACTTCAACGTGGTATTATGACTCATGCCATATTTTTCAGTTATGATGTTTTCCAATACGGATTATGATGTTTTCCATTATGTTGTTTGGAGCATTCTCGTGTCAGGAGGGATTTCTTCTTTCAACCAGAGAGATGTCTTTATTATTTCAAACAGAAAACCAATAAGAGGCCTGGCTTTTTTTAATAAGAGAGACTATGATCATTACTTTGAAACTTTTTCAAACTTTTATTTAGTTTAAGATCTTGCAAGTAAGAGAGGCTATAATGATCACTCTGAATATTTTCAAAGTTTTCTTTAATTTAAGATATTAAAAAAGTTTTTGCTTTTACAATAAAAATATTTTAAGGTATTTTTGATGATTTTCACAATGTATTTCTGACTATTAGATGAATGTGATTGATTACTTCTTGTGATAGCAAATAATAATTATTTATTTATTTGATTTTTAGATATGGTTTTAAAAACATAAAATAAAGAATTTGATTATAGTAATTATAAGGTGATACAACTATATTACTAAGATTTTTATTGAAAATTGCATTTTTTTCATATCTAGATATAAATATGAAATTTATATTTTCTTTCAACAAACTAGTTATAGTTTTATGAGCAAATCAACAATGAATTCAATTTATCATTAAAGAATACCTTCAAAGAATTTGAGAAATTAAATTCAAATTTAATACGAAAAAAATATATATAATATTATGTATTTTTTTCGTTTAGTTGTGTATTTTTACTTGTAATTTATTTTTCATGTGTAATATTTTTCTTAATACTAAAAATCAAAAACCAAATTTGTACAATATTTCATAGTTGATCTATAATTACAATGTGGGATTGAAGTGGTATAACTCCGAAACGATAATACAATTAAATAACATAAACACAATAAAAAATAAACGATAAATAATATTTGAGTAAAAGAATAAAAAGAAAATATAAATAAACTTGGCTCTATTATGCATGTACATGTAACAGAAAAATATTTCAATCTAACATGAATTTCAAATTTTAATATTCATAACAAGTTAAAAACTATGTTTCAAGCTAACAGGTCACATAAGTCCAATTACAAGAAATTACAAAAAAGAATGTCGCTATAATGATGGTCTGGTCAATAATGAATGGTGGCAATGGCTACCTATTTTATCCTTATCATGGAAAATTTAATTAATTTATTGCTACAAAATGTACTTTTTCTCTCTAAGCCTACACCATGATTTTGATACAAATAAGAACCTACGCTTTATTCCTTTATGAGTACATTTTTGCATGCACACATGCTAATAATGAATGCACATTCCTATAACTGCATGCATTCCTTTAAATCCAACTTGGTAGATGTATGAGGAAATTAAGGGATCAAGGTTAGCTGTGAAATGATGCATATGTATTTAGTGTTAATGTAGCACGAAGCTACTCATCACCACTTTTTTTCATTAACTCTATGAAAATTCCTCTAAATAAATTTTCCTTGAATTTATGAGAAGAAATATAAGTAAAGTTTATAAAATATAAATCTATCATAATGTTAATCATGATTATATTTTAAGCTCACATACTAAATTAAAAGAGAAAAATTTAAAACTATAGGAGTAATATGAGTAAAGTTTATAAAATATAAACCTATGATAATGTTAATCATGATTATATTTTAAGCTCACATACTAAATTAAAAGAGAAAAGTTTAAAACTATAAGAGTTATTTATAAGATGTAAAATTGTCAACATATTTGATGTAGGGGATTTTCTCCCAAAGGTATTTAGGAAGAAACTCTATACATAAAAAAAATGTCATAATTTTGGTAAATTATTTTTTCAAGAAGATGATATGATCACATTATGCATATGCTTCGAAGGTAAAATTTTCAAGCTTGACTCCTAAATGTAAGAAATCTAGCATCACTTAAAAATTTTCAATGAGGAATAATGTATGAATTATCCACGATTTATTTGGTAAGGTCCTTAGCTGATAGTAATAATAAGTGATCCATTCTCTCTTACATGGGAATGAATGCCTATATTATTTGCGTTCAATAGGGAAATTTTCCTTATTTATTGATCAAACTACCACACATTAAGAATTTCCTTATGGTTGATAATTATGATCTACTCTATACATTCATATACATATACAATAATCTTTATAGGACCTATTATGAACATAAACTCTAGATACTCCACAAAATACATTTAAGATTTTACATTGCTACAAATACTAATATTTGAATTGAAAGTGAAAAATAAAATAAAAATTAGATGATAAAAAATGGAAATGAGATGTGCATGAACACATAAAATGAAATTTACCACCACATGGAGTCATGAGCTCCATTTAATATTAAATTCACACTACTCATCATCACCTAGCTTTTAATGTCTTCATTATTGGAAGGACTTTGTTTTAAAGTACACAAAAATTATATGCAATATCATTGTCTTCTCTCATAATAGTTTAACATAAATGAGGTATCCCGTGTGAGACATATCCCATATTTTATTTAACAAGACAACTATGGATGTATATTTAAATATGGAAACCTCAATTTTTGAATCTATCACCATTAATATATTAGAATTTATGCTCCTTATCGCTAAAAAATAGAAGTATATTTGGACCATAATTAGATATATTGGTTTCTATGACATGTAAAATTCGAAAGGAGACAGTATATAAGTACATGTGTAAAAAATTAAAAAATGAGTGTGAGTAGCAAAACTAGTATAGACAAAACCACAGTGTGAGTTCACCACATCATTACTCTCACTATTTAGGAATTTATTGATTTCATGGTTATATAAAAATACCACCATTGAATTATTCCACCAATTATAGCTCAAAATGACCCCCTTAGGTCTAGTAGGGAAGAAGCTTAGAATATAGTCTAAAATGCAAGGAAAACTCCATGGAAACTGTCTAAAAAGCTAATCTTTTACTATTCAATGCCCCATGTACACTCTAAAATAGAGTTGCAATGCCCCATATGTCTTAGCAAGGAGTGTTGAATGGTACAAAACCTTAACAATAGAGTGTTAAAGTGACTAGGTTACCAGTGAGTGCATGGATAAGGATTGAATGGGTAAACAATGATAAGAATTTAAAGATAAGGATGAAAGGATCAAGTCAAACTTAGTCAAAAAGTGTCTAAATGCATCTGATCATTCTTGAAATTCATCTATATAATAAATTATCTCCACGTAACAAACAGAGAAGAAAGAAGAGAGTAAGTACATGTTATTGGAATAATAACCTATTTCTCCTTGAGATAAGCCAATAGAAAACAATGAAACTTGATTGTGAGCTATGGTGAGAGGAGTTAGGGGCAAGGATTGCAAGCAGAGAAACCTTTGCAATTTTATTTAATTTAATAATAAATCACACTTTACCCCAATTATATGTGTTATTAATATATTTTAGCATACAAGTTTGGATTATTTTGGTACTAATGCTAATGATGTTTGTAGGTAGAAAAATATAGTGGATTTGGTTGTCTATTTTATAGGTGATAGGTGCTAAGAGCTAGGATCAAGGATAACAAGGGCTTCAACGATTGGGGGAACTATAAATAAACCTTCTAAGCTAAGGTACATCCACCATATTCAACCTTGTTTACTTCTATAATGCATGCATGACATTGGGTCAATGGGGTTAAGTAGGTCTCTAGTGCACCATTTACGATATGTTTTGGGAAATCCTATGGGTATAAGCACTCTATGTCTATAGAGGAAAATTCGTAGCAATAAAACTAATGAATCTAATGGGGATTTTTTATTCATACCAAGTACACCTGTTGTGCTCCCATTTTGTCATTATTTTCAACCATTTATTTGGCCTTTTACCTTGCTCATCTACCTCCATAACTGCATATTATCATATTATTGTGAATTTTAACCTTTAAGCCCGAAAAATTTTTGACACAAATTTTGAGGTAAAAGTTTCTTATTTTAATAAATTCCTAATTATCTAATATATGAATTTAGTTTTAAATTATTTTTACTAATGATGAATCGTTTAGCTCAGTTTTGGCACCAAAAGTGTAGTTTCAGTACCCAATTTTGGTGAAAATATTTGTGCCCTTCTAGAGTAAATTCCAGCACATGAGTTTTGAAGCCTAAGGAGTCAAATTAATTCTAGATTGTTCATATCTCACCTAGGTCACATGTCTGAGTCTCCAACAGTATAACATTGTTACAGGTCAGAGTTTCTAAACTTCCAACATGCTTCCAACTTTGGGCATGATTCTCAAGGTTGTGAAGTTGATTCTGAAATTTGTAGAACATGGGATTTGTTGTCATAATGGAAAATTGGTTAAATCACAATTTTTTTTTGGAAATTAATTATGGTTTGGAAGATACACTTGGCTTTTTAATGTAAATATCCCGAAAATGCATAATTTTCCTAGATTTCCAAATCATGCCTAGATTTGAGGAAATTTCCAAATCAATGGTTGGAACAAATATCATCCATTTTCAAAGTGTACAAATCATTATTGTTGAGATGCATTTTTATTTTTGCGATCAAATCACCAAATATTTTCTAGGATGATTCATTTTGCTAATTTGTACCTATCTCACAATTAGGAAAATATGAGATTGGGAGGATTGGTTTTGATCCACCCTAATGTTGTCTTTCTTGATCATTCACCTTTGTAACAAGGTTGAGATAGATATATAGCAAATTCATTTGTGGTAGCAACATATTTGCTACCTTCTTGTGAAATACAACTTATTTAATGAAATTTTCTTGTTCTCAAGTTTTGATGCATTACTCTAGTTTAATGATTTAATTACTATGGGAAAATTATTCATGTTGAGAGGGATCCCTTGACCCTAGGTAATGTCTTTCTCCTTCTATTTTTCTAAAATAGATTGTAGTATGCTTGATGTGTAATGTTTTCAAGCTTCCCATGTATTTCACTTTCCTTTTATTTTCATCATTTGCTTCTTGTTTCTTTGATACTTTAGGCTATATTTGTTTGTTGTTGGCCTAAAGGTCACACTAAGAGGGCGGTGCCGGGTTGAATCAATATGAGATTAATTTTACCATTTCACATTTTTTCACAATTATAGAACCTTATAAAAATGAAACATAAGCACTATATCATCAACTATAACAATGAATCATCATAATAGTAACATATGAGGAAGACATCAAAAAATAAAGAAGTCATCACATCACAAAGAGACATAAGTTTTTAGGCCGAAACCCAACAATCTTCTTCTTTATCTTTAATTCTTTTACATATATATGTAGGATACAACCTACTAGAGGCAAATACCCCCAAGATATGCAAGCTACCACTTGTGATAGGCTACAACCTGATTGAGGCTCCAACCTCAAGAATGAGTATGCTCCAATTTGATTAATGCTACAAACTCAATGAAAGCATTGACCTCCTTTAACTTACTTTTGGACCTCTATTTCATGTCATTTTCAAATTGGATCTGTTTTCATCATATATTACTAAATTATAAGAACACTTTGCAACCTGCAATCTTTGTCATTGCAATGTTCATAACCATTGTCATAAACTACAACCACTTCCATTGAAATATCAGAGAAAAATTGTAATCACTATATTCATTGTCATAAATGTTGCCACTAATTATCAAATAACCAATTGTCATTGGTTCTCATATTTCTACCCATTCTCTTCATTTACCAGCTCATCAATTGGGACACTCAATTCCCTTCTCAAAACTTGTTTTCATAAAACATACAAAAAAAGTGCAACCCTTCTCATAGTATCTTAAAAAATACAAAAGAGCTTATGGTCATGAAATAAGTGTTAGAAGGATATTACACACATCTGGTTAGATTCATCTCTAAGCCCTATTTCCCAGCTTCTACCGATACTCAATTTGGACGAATATTGACCCCAAAAGATTACCAAAAAACATATAAAAAATATACAAAAATCAGGGGTTCTACAAAAGACCCTATTCAAGGTACACTTCTACAGAATAGAGATATTTCAATGTCAGTTCTAAGAAATGGTTGCTATATATTGTTAGATGCATGAAAAAATGACATATATATTGAAATAAAAATTACATTCAAATCTGGTCATTAGTGGAGATCAATCCCAAGACCTCAATACATTAAAAATGACATGCTACCAATTGTGTTATTGGATTCCACTTGCAATAACATTGAACCAAACCACATATGAATTGAACCATGTGTTATTGACATGAAAAAGGTTAGTCCCATGAGCTATATGGTTGTGTCCCTCTGTAGGTGTTTTCACAATGTGGGATGGCCCTCTTGACTTATTGGATCATGTGTCCTCATGCAACATGTGAACCATCAAGTGAAATGCAGAGTGGGACCTATACTCAATTCTCTACGTAAAGGGGCTACACCTTGCATTTAATTTTCATGTGTCATAGTCCTACTGAGGGATTTCTCTACAGGGCCAATCCTCATGCATATCAACATTGCTCTTGGCCTTATGATACAACATTTAGCTATGAACCATAGTGTTAGAGCATGATCATATGAGCCATAAAAAAATAAAACCATCACCAAACACTCTGCCTCTTAGATACAACACTTCTTTATGATCAAATCAATTGTTTTTATCAATTTGATTTCATTTGTTGTGTCTCTTTCCATAGATCGAAGGTCTTATTTATAGTTGAGGTTATGGCATGAGGCCCTATGGAGCCAACATCCCTTACAAATTTATTGGATTTAAAAAATATTTTTATGGCTAGGAGATGATACCACGTGACAAAAAATAATTCCTCCTTTGTGATTGTGCCATATTGTTTTGTATTTTTGGCCCAACCTACCCATGTGACCACCCCATGTGACCGTGTATTGAGGTTCACTGTACATTTTCTTGATGATGTCATCATGACATCATTGAGCCATGTGGCATCCCATGAGGGGTGTCATGTTTCACCATGTTTTATCCTTTTCACCAGTCATACTTCACTAAATAAGTGTGTCGAATGGTGGCCTTTGGATATTCAATGTGTCCTGCCAAGTCATCATAACCACCACGTCACACCCTATGGTTGTTTCATATGTGTTCAGTTGGACTGCTTACATCATCATATTGTTAAAATTGGAAACTAGGGTCAAATTCCACTTTGGACAACTCATTTATGGAGATAATGATTGCATTAAATTCCTCTTTTCGAGAGGACCAAAATTGACCCAAATATAATCAAATTTGGACTAGGGGAAGTTTACTTATGAAGAAAATCCAACATATGCACATTTGGACAAGTCAACCCTAATGGTAAATTGGTCACCGTTGGAAGCCCATAAATACAAGTGACCACAAGCTCATTTGGATATCACCAAGTGTATTTTTCTTCTCTTCTTCATTGATTGGTTTGCACAGGTCTGAGATTGGGTCAACAAAAAAAGTTTTCAAAGGTTCAAAATTATAGAGTTCAAAGCTCACATTTGTTTCTAGGGTTTTTGGGCTACAGTCGTTGGCTTGTTAAAGGATAAATTCGATTGCATTTGTTAGCTCGTAGGCTCAATGGAACAACTTGAAGCTCTCATTCGCTTGCACAACTCCTGCTCCCTACGACTAGAAAGTTGGACTAAAATTTGACCATTGACCGAAGTTGACCATGGTTGAATGTAGAAAGGAAAATATATTTATGATATATATTAATGCTAAAAAACATATTTATGAATGTTATTGGAATACCTTTCTAGATGATATTGTATTGGGCTCATTGTACTCTCTGCTGAACATTTTATTACAGTCTAATAGAAGAATAATTTCAAAGGGGTTTCCTCCATGTGGGATTTTCCCCTGGTCTTTAACCAAACCTCGTGTCTCTTGTCAATTTGTTGATTGTCTCCTTTTTCATTTCATTTATTGTTCTATCTTCAATTACTATTGATGATTGGAAAGATTAATTGATATTGAAAATATTGCTAATTGAAGTATTGAATTAGGCTAAAGTAATTGATACAACATAGAATAATATGAAAATTTAACATGGTTTTAGATCTAAGGTGAAGGACAAGCCCAAAAGGAGAAAAGCATTGAAGCAATCATATTTGGGAAAGTTAAAGGAGCAAATCTAGTCAAGTCAAGATGTCCTCCTTCTTCAAGGAAAATGAGAAGTTGGGTGAGTCATCTAATTTTGTTGCATGGAAAGTTAGGTTGGAGATCATAGATGATAACAATGATGTTTTAGAATACATACAAGGAAACTTACCTAAGCCTCCAAAGAATGCTTCCGCTGCCACCAAGAAAAAATACAAGAAAGGTGAGTTAAAATCAAAGAAAATTATAGCTAATGGTTTACAAGATAATTTACTTGCACACGTTGGAAATTTGAGAAAGTCTTAGGACATGTATGATAAGATAGTTGGCATGTATTAATTTACCAATTTGAATGAAATCATATCCTTGAAGTATCAACTCAAAGATATGAAGATGAAAAAGGATATTCTATGCAATCCTACATTATGAGGACATGTCGTCTTAGAGATCAATTGTAAAGAGTTTGGGAATATTTTTTGATAGGGAATTGGTGGTTGTGACTCTTAGATGTCTCCCTCCCATTTGGGAAATCTTCATTACTACTATAATAAACAACAATATCCTCCCATCATTTGATGATATTGTTGGAAATCTCACTAAAGAATAATCAAGGATTATATTAAGAGGAAGGATTCAAAAGCATGAAGAAAGAGATCTCATTGCATTCATCACTCATGACAAGAAGAAGAAGAAATGAAAAGGATTTCCATCAAATTAAATAAATACTCCTTGAAATTCAAATAGAAGGAAGGCATTATTGCACATTAAATGCTACAATTGTCATAAGAAAGGCCACTATGCTCTAGATTTCCTTGAAAAGAACAATGGACCATGCTGCAATACTTGAAGCAACAACAATAGGTTCAATGATCAAAGAAGAAGGGATGATTGAAGGAATGATTGCAATGGAAGAGGTGAAAGAAGAAGAATATATGCTCTAAGTGATCTGTGGGATGGATCCTTTGATGTCCTTAATGCTTCAGTAATTGATCTTCTCCCTCAATATGTGAAAAACGTAAACAATGTGAATAAATCAAATGGGAGCTCAAAATAAAAGAGACGATAATGGTGATGATGATAATGATCATGGTGAAAAATGAATGGAAAACCCTCCTATTTATAACAAAGTATTGAGTTAATCTTGAAAATGGAGAATAATAAAATAATATTGACCAAATCAAGATCTAACCAATAGGAATACTTTATTATATTTATTGGAGAGGGAAAATATATTTAAAATGGTCAAATATCTTTATTTAGAAATAATTAACAAATAAAATTATTTATTAATTATTTCGCAAGGATTAAGAATGTCATGAAATTGAAATAATTATTAAATAGTGATTTAACAATTATTCCAATAATGAACATAAAGAGTAATAAATAAATAGTGATTTATTTACTTATTCTTAGGGGATTTAGTCAAATGTGACAAGGAATAATTATTTAAACAATGGTATAATAATTATTACTAGCGAAAATTAACTAAATAATGATTTATCTAATTATTCCCATGGGATTTTTTATTTTAATCATAAAATAATTTAATAAAAGTAGTTTACTAAATTATTATCCATAGTGAAAGTGATTTTACTATCATAAAATGACTACTACATGGTGTATTTCGATCCACCTAGTTAGAAATGGCTAGGTTTTCATTTTTTGGTGATAATAGATTTCCCCCCAACATATAAGTGTTAGGAGAAAATCATATGACTAAAATACGTAGTAGGTTACACTTCCATGAGAAACCAAAGGGGAGTCAAAGAGAGAGAGAAAGAACTGAAGCAATGCAAGGGTGAACAAATAATGGAGGGGCAAGACCTACTAAATTGATAGAAGTCTCCTTTATGTGGGAGTACATGATCTCAAATGAGGCGAGGGATTCATACCCATACCCGCCAAGATAACAGTGTACAAAGTATAATGATGAGCCCAACAATGTCGGATTGAGTTACAAAGTACATGATACATGATACACTATCATCAATGGTATAGAAAATAATTCAATGGATCCCATATACATAATGCGCCTGGAAAACAAATAGGTCAGGACTAACTACAATAACATCTAAGTACATAAGACATAATTCCCTTCAAGATGACAAGGTGAGGGGGGATCGCAACCAAGGAAGCCTTGCTAAACAGGAAAGGGATCTGAGAATATGAATGGATCATATGAAGGAGACATGCATGTTGTGGGTACTGCAAGTGGTGGAAATCAAACCCATCACATCTGTGGAACTGCATCAGAGGTTGGATCAACATCTGTCATCATCCGGGCATGTGGGGGGCTACCTAAAGGGCCACCCCCTCATGAGATTTGGAACATCTCGCACATGCTCGAGAATCACTGGGACAATCATCTGGATCACTGAGCCATCAAGTGTATGAATCTAAATCATGTGATAAGGAGTTGATTTCGATCACATGAGAAACAACCTAGTCAAAAGGAAATGATGATTCCCTTTGCTTGATCTGAGGCACCAAACAAATATGGAAGATGGAACCATGGTAGACCGCCCTCTAGACCACTCTTCCACAATAAATGTGTTGAGGTCAACAAAAGACGACTTACTAGAGTTAAGGTAATGAGGAATCTTTAACAAAGGCACGAGGAATCCTAGTAGAGTGACTGATGGACTGACACCAGGGATTATGGTAGTAGGAAACAAGATAAGTGGCTAAATAATGACTTCCCTTGTTAGAGCATAATAAGGATGGTTGACCTAGGAGTGATTGACTCGATTTTGGAGGGTATGGTCAATGACACAAATGGGGGATCGACAAAGACATAGCATTAGATTTGGAGGAAAAATATGAATATAATGGGATGGACATGACATGAATATGTATGGAATAATGTAACTAGACTCAAGGGGACTCAAAACAAACTCCATAGATACAAGGGTGACTCATCTCAGATGCTTTGAACAAGGGTGACTCGATGATGCTGCCATGTAGGGCAGGTAGGGACCCTAAAGACATGAGTAAATACTGGTTACTCATGAATAAAATCAACATGTGAGACAACCAGTGCAAAGGTAAAGCGGTACTAGATTCTAGGTGGCTCAAGTGAATAAATTCAATTTTAATAAGCAACAAAGTGAGACTTCATGGAAACAATGGCTTCATGGTCAAGTATCAAATTACCAAAAATAAATGGACACCCATTATAGAACTTGATGAGAGATTTCCAATGGTTCCAATGGTTCTTCAAACAGAGCAATGATTTGGTCACAATAGGAAACAAAAAAACTAGGGCTTTCGTATAAAAGGGCTTTGTGCCCCAAAATCCAATTCATCTGCATAGTCAGCTATGGAGAATTTGTAGAGGAGTATAAGGCCCTAAATATTGTGGAGATTATAACATAAAAACCAACCATTGGAATATGGATCTGTGACTATCAGGAAGGTGGCCTTACTTGTCGAAGGATGCCCTTAATACTTCTTGGGAGGATGGTTCCTAGTGAAGAATCGAGGGAGGACGAAAATGAGAATGAATTACTAGAGAAGGTCTAGAATCATCCTTGCCCACTAAGTCAAACTTAGGGACCGAGTGGTAAGCATGGCATCACATAGTGTATAATGTTTCAATGTATGGTATGAATCATCTATGATATGCGATGTGTATATGATTCACCAGAGAGGTCAGTAGGGAAAACTATCCAAATAATGGGAAAATAATCAACCATACCTAGATTGTTGGGTTCTAGGTTGAGACTTATGTTGAGAACATGTCTAGGGGCCATCATGACTCCAAACATGAGATACGACCCCCCAACATGTGATAATGCAGGGGAACTGCTCAAGTATGAAAAAGGTGAGAATGATACCCCTAGCTGCATGAATTTTTGGAGTGCCATTGTGTTCCAAGAGCTTAAAAAGGGATTTAAGCATTTGTCCCTCCTGGAAGAAGATTCAACAAAGGATCATGAACAGATGTAGGGGCATATGTGCCCCCCAGTTTCGTGGGGATAGATGGAGTATGTTATGGGCATCCAGATGTATTTACAGTAGTGGACTCAAAACACATTTTGATAATGTGGTTCACCATTTTTTAATGTTATGGATGGATTCTTGTGGGAATAATGGATAGATATAGTTAGAGAAAGGAAATGGTGGATTACCAATCTCATTTGGTACTGCATATATGAATCAAATGGACTAGATTTATGGTTTCACATTCATGGTGTTACTATGCCAAAGAGTGGCTTCGGATATAATGAACTGATGCTCTCCTAGAAAACATGAGGGTTGAACAACAACAATGTTGAAGGGACTAAGATTTTGAGGTAAGATGGAAGGATGAGTAAGTGGATCATCCAAAGAGTGATCTAAAGTGATATGAGACTCTAGACATTCTTCTAAATGGGGAAGAATAATTATACTAGAGTTGACACTACCAGATGCACTATGAGGGTTAGGGAGAATTTCTTCTCCTGGACTCTCAAAAGTGGATGCCGCGTTAACCAAACATTGTGTGGCAACGAAATGGCCACAAGGTGGATGTGGTTTGAATTCTTGGGTTTGAAGTAAGGGGTTAATGAACCAATCGACCTCACCATGAATGAAGTCTTTGGACTTCACAAAATATTGGTCATGGGTCTACTATAGAAGGAAGGACGCACGATGGTGCATATCATCCCAAGGACAATCACGAGTGGTCATAGCTTCCATGATGTCTTCATCATAATGGAATATGGGTAGACTGGAGGAAGAGGGATGACATGATGGAGAAGAGATACTTGAGGCATCTTCATGAGAGACAAGTTTCACATACACATCATCAAGGATGGAATACATATGACAGGTATATTGAATATCTATTGATGTTGAAACCGGAGTATATGTTGAAGAAGGTTCAATAGAACCATAATAGGATATATCAAGGTAGTTCCAATGCATCAATATCATGGATGACAATAGGTAGAGAATAGTAGTAGTACTATCTGTCATCTCAACATCAGGGAGAGGGATCACAATGGGTGTTTGATAAACCTCATGTTTCGGTGTAGGAGTGGGACTAGAATCCACAAGTAGAGGAGAGGTGGACTCACTACGAGAAACCTCTAATTCGTGAAGCACTTCAAGTGTATCATGAAAATATTCAATATGTAGACAATGATGAGAATAATGGCCATAATTATTGTAAAAATCACATGGGTGATTTGTGTGTAATGATATATTATTCTTAGCTAACTCAGGTGAGGTGACATGGACCTCAGGAATGTTATAATTAGGGAAGGTGTCAAAGCCCACATTCTTCATGTGAGGGAGTTCAGGAAACTTATTCGTGGCATGACCAACAAAATCACACAAAGCACATGGAGGAATAGGCTTTGGCAGGATACATAAGTGAAATGAAAGCAGTGTGGTCTGTGGAATGTTAGGACAAGCATGGATAAGACATTGGAAGTAAGGTTTCTTAGTAGCGGCAATGTGTTTTTGGGATGTGTGGTACTACTGTTGTGCATATGTTGTATATGTTGTACATGTTGCATATATGATGTGTGCACATGTGGTTTTGTGTATGTATAGTGTGTGCACATGTTTTTTATGCAACATTATGTACAGGGTGGTACAGATAGTGTTGTGTGAATGTTTCATATGCAGTGCTGGGTATATATGGTGTTATGTACATGATGGATATGTGGTGTTGTGTGCCTATGGTGTTGTGAGCATGTTGGATATGCAGTGTTGTCTATGCTACTATGTACATGTTGTATATGCAGTGCTATGTACATATGGAATTGTGTGCATGTTGTAGATATGGTGCTATGTACATATGGTGTTGCATGCATGATTTTACAAGTGGTGCTATGAGCATGTGGTGTTGTGTACCTGTGGTACAAGTGGCACTATGTGCAGGTGGTGTTGTGTACATGTTGTGCAAGTGGTGTTGTGTACATGTAGTTTCGTGTACATGTCATGCATGTGGTACTCTGTACATGTGGTATTGTGTACACATTGTATAGGTGGTGCAATGTACATGTGGCATTGTGTACACGTTGTGCATGTGGTTTCGTGTACATGTGATGCTATGCACATGTTGTGTAGGTGGTGTAGTGTACATGTTGTACATATGGTACTCGTGTACATGTGGTATTATGTGCATGTCTCACATGATGTGTTGCGGGCATGTGGTACTATGTATGTGCCTTATGTAGTCGTAGTATTGCAACATGTATTCCTTGTGTTGTTATACTTTGTGTAGTACATGTATTTTGTTGTGTTGTATGCTAGGTGTAGATACATCTATTGTGTGGCATTGTAAATCAGGTATAGATGTATGATTTATGTTGTATATCAGGGATATGTGTATGCATTTTGAGGTGTCGCACGTTGTGTGCAAATGTATGTCTTGTGATGCACATTGTGTATGTATACGTGTTGTTTTGTGTTTTACACTGGATGTAGGAGCATGTATTGTGTTGTGTTTTACACTGGGTGTATATGCATATATTACACGGTGTTGTATGTCATGTATGGTGGTATGGGTGTGATGCACAATATGTGTATGTGCACATGGTTGAGGAGAAGGCACTGGGTGTTTTTTAGGTGTGGCAACCGATTCAGAGTGCTGACAGAATAAAGGCAAAGGTGGAAGACAAGGTTTGACTAAAGGATGAGTATCAATATTTTATTTCAATTTTATTATGCATGTGATTTATAATTCTTGTTTATGATAATTACATGTGATCTATGATTCTTGTTTATGATGGTTACATGTGATTTATGATTTTGATCTATGATGGTTGTGTTTCAAGCTAACCTGATGTGATATGTTATACATGATGATTTGGTCAAAGATGTTAGTTTGACTTGTTGTGACAGGAAGTGAACAAAGTTGCAAATGTACCTTATTAACGAGCTACCAATGAGGTATGATTTGAAGTTATTTCAATTTTGAATCTAATGGAAATTTTGTGCTTGGTACAGGAATGCATGAACATGCCCAGTTGGATGGTTGAAATTGGCTACAAGAATTAGCATTGTTAGCAAAAGGAATTGGAAAATGTAGCAATATGCTAGTAAACAAATTCAGGAGCAAGGCCATTGTGGGACATTGGTACCCAATAGTGTCCATTGATTTCCATGAGCATGCTATGATCGGTATGATGGTTTGAGGCAAGTATATTCCTTGGTTTTGTATCTTTGGATGTGAGGAAGCCTTACTAAGGGATGGACAACTTGAGATGGGAGTACTAGCAGAAGTTGGAAGGTGAGTGACTACACGGAAGGGGATGATTGAATTTCTCGAGGGACTTTATAGAAGAGAAGGGAAGGTCATAGATGTATTTTTTTTGGTCATTAACATTGCCAGATGGAATCATATGCACATTGGAAATGTGGCCTGGAACAATGAGTCGATAATTGTTCACTGAAAAGAAAAGTGGTGCAGGATTGTAGCACTGGACATTGAATGCAGATTTGACTTTGTAGTGGATTTTGGATTTCCATGGAAGGAGGTGAATCCTAGTATTACTTTGATGGTCGAGGTGTGAGCCTCTGGATTTCCTTGTTGTAGATGTAGGCATTGTATCCTTTTATTTGTTGGTTGAGAAAATGTGCATATGTGTATATTATTGTAAAGAGTGTATCGATATGGATTTTATAAATCTCCATAGACAATATTGTTATTTTCTGGTTGAAGAAAATGCGTATATGCATATGTGGTTATTGTAAATACCGTAATGAGCTATGTTATAAATCATTGTAAATACTACAACGAGTTGTGTCATAAAGCTCCATGGGAAGTATGTTTTGTTTTAAGTAGTCTTGTTGGTTATAGGTGTCATTGAACACCAAGGATGGTGTTCCCCGAAGGGGGGGGGGGTTTGTAACAACCGTGGTGAAAATTCCATGTAAAAGAATATTTATAGCCACTATGATGGGACACAAATTCCAAGTTGAATGGTGGGGGAAACATCCTAGTGGGTGTTGATTTAGTTTATTATGGCTAAGGAAATTAGCAAAGGCAATGGCTAAGGCTTTGGAAAGGAAAAATGGCATTTTTGGGAAATTTATTTATGAAAATAAAGGAAATTAGGAGAAGAGGAAGGTGAAAGGTCACAGGTTTCATGTGAAGAGGAAAATGAAGGAAAATAATGGAAAATGAAGAAAATAGAGGCCTCATTCATCAAAAGGATTTTGATAATCAGTTGGCAAGCTCTTAGTCTGTGTAAGCTCTTGTCTCAACCTTTTGTAAGTTTAGTTTTGGAGCTCTCTCATTATTATCTCTCTCTCATACTCTCGGAGACTTAGAATATTTTTTTAGCACTCTTGGAGGGTGTGGCATACTTAGATTCTTGGAGTAAGAAGGAAAAGGAAGAGCAGGAAAGTGCAAGAAGGCATCGGGATCAACAACTACGTCATATTTTCTTGCAGGTACCGAGTTGCATGTATGTTTCCTTCACTAGTTTTGGCATGAATGGCACATGGATGTGGATTCTTGGTAATGATATGTCATTGGCATGGAAGATTTTTTGGATTGACAATGGATTTCCTAGCCTTGCCATTTCCTGGATAGCCATGCTGATTTTGGGTTTAATTTCATTGTTTTTTTTGGTTGGTTCTCATGTTTCCTTAGCTTGGGTTGAGTTACTAGTTCCTGAAGCCTTGGTTGGAAAAACTCTTTAGAGCCTTGTAACTTCTTGGGTTGAGTTACTAGTCGTGGAGCCTTGGTTGGACAAATTCTCTGGAGTCCGACGGTAGATGTGGTTTGAGTTACTAGTCTTGGAGCCTTGGTTAGAACAAACGCTCTGGAGCCTTGGATGGATGATATAGAGACCAATCTAATGATGGTTTTGTGATGTCCTAACATGAGGTATAATCAATGTTTGATGGATTGAGATGGATAACCTATGGAAGCCCTACATGAGTTTCAATTGGTTTGTTTTATGAGATCCCACATTCATGCTTGGAATATGCCACGAGGGTGAATGGTTGAAGAGAGATTTGGCTCAGCCATTTTACAGTCAGGTGGAATGTGGAAGTCCCATCCCAGGTTTGGATTTTGAATCATTAATGAAAGGTTATTTGTTATCACCAAAAAATTGATCATCTAGCTTAATTTACTATAAGGATTGAAGTTGTTATGAAACCAACTCACAAAAAGATAGAAAAGATAGTTGAATGCCTTAGGATTCAACCTCTTCGAGGGGGAAACCTCCTTTACATTACTCAAATGAATAATTCTTGGATGATACAGATGCAAATATCTCTTTTCTATATATAGGAGTCTAAGGGGTCATAATATAATAAGAGCCGACATAACTATAATAATGTAAGGGCACAATAATAACAATAGTGGGCTTCTATGGGGCATAGTAGTAACAATATGGGCACTACATGGGTACATAAATATAATAAGGGGATTGTACTAATCAAAATAAGGGGTTAACCTAGTCATATAGGGGCCTAACATGCCCCTCCCCTTCAAAAAGTGTTGTCCTCAATGCTTGAGTATTTCTTGATGCTTCTATATAAAATTCTTGTCCTCCATGTGGAATCTTCAGTTGGTAAGTTCTTCCACTTGATGAGATACTCTAAAATTGATCGATTTTGTAGCTATCGGGTTCTTGTTTCTGTGATTGCTCCAGGTTCTAATATGATTTTCCCTTCCTCTTCAATTTTAGAAATATTGTTTGAATTAGGATCTTTTGTAACTTTTGAATACGTGGCCGTACTTCTTCGTCCTCCTTCCATTCATCCCTTGCTTCATTTATCCAATCTGGTTGGATAATAGAAATAGCACAAAACAATGCTTCCACATCCTCATCCTTTCTTGAGAGTGCATCTGCAAGAAAAATTTTCTTCCATTTTCTATAGATGATGTCAAAGTCATAACCGATCATATTTGTGACACATTTTTTCTGTTCTTCTAAAGATAATAGTTGTTCTAAAAAGTATTTAAGACTATCATGATCCATTTTTACCTTGAAGTGCCTTCCCATTCGGTAAGGTCGCCATTTCTTAAGTGCATGTAGTGTTGCCAACATTTCCTTCTCATAAATAGCTTGCTTGAGATGTAGCAGTAAAAATACCCAATCACCTACATCAAAACATTTTTCACTATGATGTTGATCTACTGTTGTTTCATTCGATTTTGCACCAAAGTGGTGTTATCCTTTAAAAGTTGGAGAACTTGTTGTTGATGCTCGATGTGATATTTCATTGTTTGAACCTTTTTCTTCTCGATATGTCCTTCTATCTTTAGAATTTGAGGAGTGGTAATTTCTTCCAACCCTTTACAAGATATGGTCGGATTCATTTCTTGATGCTCGATGTAACCTTTCACTTCTTGAATATTTTTTTTCTTGATATGTCCTCCTATCTTGATAGTTTGAGGAGTGATAATTCCGACCAATGAATTACAAGATATGGTTGGATTCATTTCTTCTTTCTTGATGTGATCTTTCACTTCTTGCGCTTTTTTCTTCTTGATATGTCCTTCTATCTTGAGAGTTTGAGGAGTGGTAATTCTTGCCAATGCTTTACAAGATATGGTCTGATTCATTTCTTCTTTCTCTAGGGTTGGGTCCTGGCATATATCCTCTTCTTTTGATGTTTCTTGATCCTTTTCTTCCTTCTCTTTATACTCTATGTAAAATAATTTTTTCTCAGCATACTTATGACCTTTAGTGCATTTGCTATTACAATTGTAACAAAGCCCTTTTTCTCTTTTTTCTTCCAATTGTTGTGGTGTAACCCTTGTAGGTTGTGGAAGGCCAGGAGAAACAACACATCCATCTTTATAGTTGTGAGGGGTAGATTTCCTTGTTGCCATAATTTTACTTTCCACTATGTAACAAAGCCCTTTTACTCTTTCCAATTGTTGTGGTGTTTCTCTTTGTATCCTCATAATGTGCTATCATTTCCTCCGTGAAAATTAACCACGTAACAAGTTGTTCATGAGAACAAAGCCCTTTATACCATAAAACTTGATCTGGTTCTAAATATGAAGATGCAATACATACCTTTTGTAACAGTGGTACACCATGTATATCAAAATATTTCTCCATCTGAAGTATCCAATTTACCAGATCCTTGCCATCAAACTTCCTCATATCGCCTTTTCTTGATTTTAGAAGCTCGATCTTGAGACGACTACAACACTGTAACTTCAGTTTTTCAAATTCTGAAATTGCAACCTACAGTAACCCTCTGTATCCTCTTTCCAATGCCACCATTCTCATCCAAATGGGATTCTCCAAGGAAGGGTTATGCCAAATCTCGCACAGTCACCTGATTATAGACAAGTTTAGTAGAGCAAACTTTTTCAACGTGCCACGTGTCACTATTTTGACCTTAGTATCTGAAAACTATATACATGAAACTAAAGTCCGTCCTATTTCTGTAACTTCTTACAAAATTTGAATCTGATGCTCGAAACAAAAGTTATGACGATTTTCCCAAGGTCACCTATTTGGAATGTAATTTAGGAGTCTGCAAAAAGGCCAACTTCCTCAGATAATATCTCCACAAATATAGTGAGAAAAACTCTAAAATTTGGACACAAGGTTCAGCGCAATTTCATCTCAAATGGGTTTCTTGTTTTACTTCTGAAATGTCGTAGAGAAAAATTTATAGTGAAAATTCCACGATGACCTATTTGGAGCAACGAAACCCTAGAATCCAAAGCTCTGATACCAAATGTTATGAAACCAGCTCATAAAAAGATAGAAAAGATAGTTGAATGCCTTAGAATTCAACCTCTTCGAGGGGGAAACATCCTTTACATTACACAAAAGAACAATTCTTGGATGATTCAAATGACAAAACCTCCTTTCTATATACAGGAGTCTAAGGAGTCACAATATAACCAAGCTGACCTAACAGTAATAATATAAAGGCACAAAAATAACAATAGAGGGATTCTATGGGGCACAATAATAACAATATGGGGACAATAGGGGCACAACAATATTAATAAGGGGTACAACTACAATATTAATGGGGCAATCACTAATATTATAGGGACCTAACACTCCCGTACACGTGTCCCTGAGGAACCCACTGCGCAACAAACTATCAATGGAAGGGAAGGGGAAAGTTGTGACGATAGACACAGATGAGGAAGAGGAAGATTTGCAGGCCTTTATCATCATAGAGGAAGAAGACGAAGGCATGGAGGAGGATAGTCAACCTACACGCTTGTTGTGGCCAGCAACAAGCCCCCCTCTTATTTAGTTTTATCACTAATACTAAATAAGTAGGGACCCTTATTCAAAAAAAATTTAGCGCTTGTATTCCATTTTTGAATAAAACTTACTATCATAAGCTTAGGAGAATAATTGAAAAAATCTAAAAAGACTTAAGTTTTATGATAACTTCGAATAAATCCACCTTCAATAAAGAACGTCGCATCACAAAAAAGGTAATGGATGCCTTCCAACAAGCGGAATTCTAAGATTGCGAAATTGCGATGCGAAATCACACATCAAAAGACCCTTATCGCATCGCATGCCTCAACCATCACTTAAGCTTAAATGCCTCAAACTGTCAATATATGATGGCGCATCTTACAAATCACATTTTGCAGAAAACACATTGACAGATGATTACCACACACAACAAATTTGTGATATTGTGATTTGCGATATTGCGATTTGCGATATTGCGATCTGCGATATTGCGAAGCAAATCACAAAATCACCTTATCGAAGACCTACAGGGCTCGTTGCTCGAAAAAGATTTTTCCATAAACCGATGCCCAGTTATGTGTGTTAATGTTAATCAATGAGTTAGTTGGAAATCATTAATGAAATATGGTTTTGATCTGATCAAAGAGCCATTTCACGTAAGGTGGTATATTTTATATGTTTTTGGCATTTAAAGCTTTCCCGTCACCTTTTCCTTATCATTATTCTCACCTCATTTGGAAACTGCAAGAGCGAAGAGAAGAGAAGTATACATAGCAGTGTTTAGGATATTATGGGAAAGAAAGGTAAAGCTCCGAGTTCTGAAGATAAAGAAATGATGCCCTTATACATGGACACCACCTGTAACAAAGATGCTGGTATTACTTCTCGGGAAGGCATGTACAGTCTACTCGAGGAAGAAAATCCAAAAATGATGGAGGTTACAGCTACTGCAGGCTCACACAGGTTTTCTGAGGCGTCAATTACAGAATTATCATGTTCATTCTTGCACCGGATAGCGGCGAGGCCCAAAATTCTTCCATACATGGACATGGTCAAATGGGTACTAGACAATGCTGGTATCACATATAGAGATTTAAAGCTCAAAACCACGAACTCACAGAGTTGTTATTTTCATAAAATTTAAGCTTTATATCCTCTAACAAAAAGCGCGCAAGAGGCGAAAATTGCACCAAGGAAGCCCGGATCGAGAAACGGAGGCAGTTTCTAATGCGTGATTAGCCCGCCAGGCAAAACCCCTCGAGATGGAATACCTCTAATTTCTCAGTTCAAGTGGTATGTAAATATCTACCAAATGTACAACATCTATAGACAAGCTAGAGACATAAGACTCAAGAAAAAGTAGGGTCCATCAAAAGGTTAACCAAGTTGAATTGGGATTCTTACTGGGCGTACTTGGTAAAACCACAAAGCCAGTGCATGATTCTCAAATATATCATTAATTCTGCCGAGAAGATGGCGCCAACACTTGCCAATTCCGTTTTCGCAGGACAACTAAAGTCGGAAGTCGGCCAGCCAACTCTCCTCAAGCAAATGTTAAATGCTTGTGACTACAAGGAATAGATACATAGATAGTTAGTTGCCAATTTTAGTTTTAGTTTTAATTTTGCTTTATTTTTGCCTGAAATGAGGACGGTCATTTAAACTGCATCCTACATTTTTGTAATAAATTATTTTTAGATTTAGCTAGTAGTATCTAACCCTTCTTATGCATTTAGAGAAGGGTCCTGAAATTTGTCAAAAACTTGTCCTCAGAACATACACTTTTGCACCCTCCGAGGAGGTTTTGACGAATGAATGGAACAAGATTTATTGATATCTGCATTTAATATCTACTACTGATGTTGCACTTTTGTACTCTTAGTGGATGTTGGATTAAGAAGAGATAGATCATTATTGCTAAAGCTCATAAGTAGAACTAGTTATAAATGGTACTTTTATCTCTTAACTATTTCTGCTTATGTGTTAAGGTGATATTCATGTTCAGTTATTTATATATGAATGCGTGAATGCTTGAGTTATCATTTGGCACTTTTGTACGATGATAGCTATTTATTCATGCTTAATATATAAGTAGCTTATTATGTGATATGTTTTTCACAATTGTTTCGTCTAACTTTTTATACGAAATGGTTTATCTTTATTGAATTCTTTTCTCATAGAAATTGAATGATCTTTATTACCAATTGTTATTTGAAATCATTTTAGATCACATAACGGAAATATTAAATCTCAGGTTAGTTTAGAATTAGATATTTCTGTTCATTAGAATACAATTACATTAGATTTAGAATAAAAGCATTTTACTTAGGAATTATTAGAAAGGAAATATCAATTCTCAACACACACACACACATATATTGGGAAACTGGTCCCATATCCCCAGTCGTACCCACTATACCAAACGAAAAAAGAGCTGCTAACCAATGTTTGGACCGGGTGGGTATCCCCCTTGTTGTAGACCCGATTTTTGGGGCTTCAACATATTTGGCGCTAGAAGGAGGGTCTTGAACTGTGAATGGCAAGTAAATCTAAATCTAAATACCATTCTGAGAGTAAATCGCCCTCACCATCTCCCCCGATTTCTCCATCGCATTTAGAATCTTTAAATCTTGAGCAAGAAGTCGAAAGAACAACAACCACTGGCACAAACCCGAACATTTCAGAGAAATCTGCTATTCAACCTCCTGAAGTTGAATATTTGATCCATAAACTTCAATGATTTTCTATATCACCTCAAAAATCTAAAAAATCTCAAGGTAGTGTGACTTCGCAATATAACCCTGCTCATCCTCTCACCAGATTAAAGAGAGAAAAGTTTGGTATTGAACCAACTGAGTTACCTCTACCTACAAGGAAGAGAGCAAGGAAATCACCTAAAGGGTCTGATAGCAAGACTCTTTCATCATCATCGTCATCCATCTCAACCTCTCCAACGCAAAGTCAACCATCCACCCCTCCACTTCAGATTATTGTCCACCAGTCCATTGGAACTTCAACCTCAACTTCTTAATCATCTGGAACTATAATATCCTCATCTTCCCAACCTCAGGGATCATCTTCTGTGCTTTCATCTATTAGTAGTTCAGCGATGTCCCAATCTCCATGGAATAACCCAGGGGCAATCTTAATGCCTACGCCCTTGAGTCAAATACTGACCCATCCTGAAAAATGGCTGCCTAAGTTTAATCCTGAAGCAGGCATGCTAGTGGAAGAACATATAAACAATTTTATGTTATCTATAAATCTCAATGGAGTTACTAGTGAAGACGATGTCGACTGACTCTTTCCTTACACTTTGCAAGGAGCAGCCGGATCATGGTATTTCTCATTACCATCTGGATCTATCAGTAGTTGGGATATTTTCCAAGAAAAATTCCTGACCAAGTTTAGTGATGACAGGTCTACCGCGACACTGATCAATGACCTGTCTAACCTTAGGGCTAAGTCAAAGGAACCTATCAAAGATTTTAACTCACATTTCAATAAGCTATTGAACAAAATTCCTACCGCTTCCAAGCCTAGCGAAGAAGTGCGAAGTGAATGGTACATCTCTTCTTTACCGTCGAATATAGCAATCTTCGTCGATAGTGCTAATTAAACAATTTTAGCTGACAATATGAAGGAAGCAATAGTGGTAGAGAAACGTATCATAGCCTTAGAAAAGAAAAACGCAGTTGATGAACGAAAATCTAAGAAGGTTACTTTTAAGGAATATTCCAAGAAAAAATAATCGAAAGACCCATTCGATTTAGAAGGATTGTAGAAAGTTTTGAAAACCATGTCTAACGAAATGTTTGACATTAAGAAACAAGTAGCAGAGACTTCTTCTAAAAAACTGTACAAGCCTTATAGAAGAAATCCTTCGACTGATTCAAAGCCCCCCAATGCTATTACAAATGCTGAATCAGAAGAAGAAGAAGAGGAAATTGCTACCGAAGAACCTACCGATGAAGAAGAAGTTGTGGAAGTACAAGGTATGTGGGATTTCATCCTCCCAGATGAAGAGGATCAAGAGGCATCGTCGGTTAGTACTTGAAGTAGAAATCAACTCGATCCTCCTCAGCCTACTCCTAAGCCAAAGAGCGCAAGCTCAACGCCTAAGGATAAAGTCACAGCCAAGAAAATGTCATCCAAAGCAACTCAAACAAGCCCAGTCCAAACAGATTCACCAACTCCATTTAAAACATTGATTGTTTCAGATGAAATGGAGTATAATATCATAGGAGACATGAAGAAGACTAGGGCTAACATCACTTTTTATGAATTGAGCAAGTTAAAACACCAGAAAAAGGTACTTTTGAAAGAATTACATGCAGTACCAGTTGCACCTCTGCCTGCCGCTGTAATCTCTCAAGCTTCCCATGAGATGGGAAGACCTCCAAATAATGTGACTAATAAAGTTGATCCATACGATATCACTTTAATTGGAGGAAGGTCAAGATCTCATACTCCCCCATTTCTTGTTACTTATGAAGTTTTCAACAAAAAATTGCATAATTGTTTAGTTGATTATGGAGCTTCATCTAATATCTTACCTAAATCGATATGTGCAAAGTTGAACGTTCAAACTCAGAAATCTACAGTGCGAATAGTTCAGCTGGATCGGTCGCAAGTTGAATTGATCGACGAACTAAATCAGGTTACCATAAGGCTGTCATCTAATCCAAAGGTATGTCAAGTTATCGACATTTTAGTTGCAGATATCCCAACATTTTATGGCCTAATTCTTAGTAGAGATTGGTCAGAAAAACTTCATGGACACTTTGCAACTGATTGGTCGCATATGTGGCTCCCTTACAATGTCAAACCAAATCAAATAAAGGTTGAGCGAGAAAGACATCAGAAATACATAGTAACAGAATTGGAAGGAGAAAATGAACCAGTAGCATACAACAACAATATTATTGGCAACTATTCTGTTGATTCTTTCCTAGGAAATTTTAATGCTCATACTTCACCTTACTTAGAACATTCTGTTTTATCTCAAGTAGAAACTTGTTCTCAAACAAATAGTTCTAAATGTATTAATTTATAGATACTCCTGTAAATAAATCTTTATTTTGGAAGTTATTTTTTGACGGTTCTGAGTCTAACGAGGGAGCAGGAGTAGGATGCGTATTAATCAGTCTAGAGGGAAACAAAACTATGCTAACTTGTAGACTTGAGTTCGATTGCACCAATAATACTGCAGAATACGAGGCTTTAGTCCAAGGATTATACAAAGCAATTAGATTAGACATCAAATATCTACAAGTCTTCGGAGATTCTGAAATTGTTATCAGATAGGTAAGGAATACTATACATTGTCTATCAGGTCATTTAAAACATTACCAATCTTTAGTACAAGATCTGACCAAACATTTTATAGCATTCAATATTTCATCAATTCCTAGTCTCCAGAATGCTAGTGCCGACCTCTTGGAAAATGTGGCTTCCAAGCTCATTCCCTTAGAAGACTATAGCCCTGATAGATTTTCAATCGAATTAATATTTAGACCCTCGATTCCTGATAACATTACCAATTGGAGAATTTTCAACGATGATCCTGATATTGTAAGCTTCCTCACATCAAAGGTATCTTACACTAATCAGATAATTAATGAGGACCAACATGACAAACAATTGCAACAAGATAGCACTAATAATGCTATTCCAAAGTCAGTAGTCAAATTGGAAGACTTATATGATATGAAAGATCGATTCAAAAGATCTACCAATTCAAAGCTTCAAAGTTCAACTCTGAACTATGAATTAGTAAATCTAGGAACTGATACCAAGCCGCAGAATATCAACCTAGGTCTTGGCCTAACCCCTGAAGAAAAATCAGCGCATGTTCGTCTCTTGAAACAATACAAAAGTATCTTTGCCTGGAACTATGATGAACTTAACACTTACGACACTTATATCATCCAACATACTATCCCAATGATAAACGATGAAAAACCTATCCAGCAAAAGCTGAGAAAGATCCATCCTAATCTAGAAAACCAGATCAAATCTGGGCCTAATAAGTTATTGAAAGCCAAAATCATTTTTCATGTTCGACATTCTAAATGGGTTTCCAATATGGTTCCCGTAAGAAAGAAGAATAGAGACATTAGAATTTGCATTGACTTTCGAAATCTTAACAAAGCTTGTCAAAAGGATAATTTTCCTTTACCTCCCATGAAGCAAATATTGTAGGTAGTTGCAGGATTAGAATTGATGTCCTTTTTAGATGGTTTCTTCGGCTATAACCAAGTTTTGGTCCATCCCAATGATCAATTAAAGACCATGTTCAGAACCAAATGGGGTACTTATGCATATTAAAAGATGCCTTTTGGTTTGATCAAAGCTGGTGCCACATTTCAAAGGGCCATGGACATCGCATTTAAGGGATTAGTAAACAAATCAGTAGTAATCTACTTGGATGATATAACTGTATATTCCAAGAAATGAGGCAATCATATTAGAGATTTAAAACAAATATTTCAACGTTTCCAACAGTATGGAATTTCACTTGACCCAAAAAAGTCCTTTTTTGCATTAAGTGAAGGAAAACTTCTTGAATTCATAGTGTCAAAATCTGGAATCCATATTGATCTTGATAAAATCAAAGAGATTTCCGAAATACCCTTGCCTCACAACAAGAAAGCTATGCAATCCTTCCTTGGCGAGATTAATTTTGTTAAGAGATTTGTTCCAGATTTTTCAAGGATCGTATCTCCCTTACAAGCAATGATTAAAAAGAAATCAATATTCAAATGGGACCAAGATGAATATGAAGCATTCAATCTGATTAAACAAGCGATTGTTAACGCCCCATCTTTAACAACTCCAAATTTTTCCGATCCTTTCATTTTATATACATTTGCGTTTGATAGATCATATGCTGCGATACTCACTCAAGCAAATCAAGACAAGGCAGAAGCCCCAATTGCTTTTCTCAGTTCAAACCTACAAGGGGCTGAATTAAATTATTCAGACGTCGAGAAACAAGCTTATGTTGTTTTTAAAGCAATTAAATATTTTAGACCCTTTCTGCTTAAAACCCATACAAAAATCATAGTACCGTTTCCAGCAGTACGAAATCTCTTAGTACAGAAAGATGTGGGTTAGAAAAGAGCCAATTGGGTTACTACCTTACAAGAATACGACGTAGAAATCAAACCAGCAAGTATTGTAAAAGGTCAAGGCTTTTGCAAAATGCTGGCTGGAGCATCGCTTATTTTCGAAATACCATCTGCAGAGATAAAAATGTACGAGGTAAGCCTAAACAATGTTGAATCATTATACGCTGATATCATATTTTATCTAAAGAACGGATATGCTCCTTCCAATCTCGATTATACGAAGAAAAGAGCCCTAAGGTTGAAGGCTAAACAATATCAACTCGTAATCAATGTACTTTTAAAGATGAATTGTGATTTTGTTCTCCTTAGATGTCTTGAGAAATCTGAAGCTGAAAAGGTGTTGCAGGAACTCCACGATGGACCAGCAGGTGGACATTATGCTGAAGATGCTACTACACATAAAATCTTGCGCGCAGGCTACTATTGGCCCACACTATTCAAAGACGCATGTAACTACATAAGGAAATGTCAAGTTTGTCAAACTGTTGCTGGGAGACATAAGAAACCATCATTGCCTTTGCAACCAGTCAACATTGAACAACCTTTTGATCAATGGGGATTAGATATAATAGGTGAGATTGTTCCTCACTCTTCTAAACAACATAGGTATATCCTTATAGCTACGGATTATTATACTAAATGGGTAGAAGTAGTTCCTCTCAAGACAGCTAATGTCGGACACATCATTGATTTCATAGATTAGTTCATAATCACCAGGTTTGGTTTACCTTCTGCTTTAATGTTTGATAATGCATCATATTTTTCTGGAAATGCTATGACTAAATTTGCACTGAAAAGAGGTTTTAAGCTTAAATACTCTGCCAATTATGACCCACAGGGGAAAGGATTAGCTGAATCAACGAATAAAAACTTAATCAAAATCATTAAGCGAACCATTGATCAAACTCATAAGAATTGGCACAAATCCTTAATATATGCTCTATGGGTAGACCGAATAATGCAGAAAGCTTCCATTGGCACTTCTCCCTTTAATTTAGTTTATGGGAAAGAAGTGGTCCTTCCAACTCATATAGCGATTCCCTCTTCGACCTTAGTTCAATACATTGACAAAACACCAACTTCTTCCTTACAACTAAGGCAACTAGAAATCCTTAAGCTAGAAGAGCAACGTGAACAGGCTAAAATAACTCATGCTCATCACCAAGCATTAGTGAAAGCTTCTTTTGATTCAAACATGATATCTAGAAAGGACTTTCAGATTGGAGATCTAGTTTTAAAATGGGACAAGTCTCATGAGGAAAAGGGCAAACATACGAAATTTCAACGAATGTGGCTTGGCCCTTTCCAAATTGCAGAAATCATAGGTCCATTTACTTTTGTGTTAGATGATTTAACAGGAAAAAGAGAATCTTTACCTGTTAACAGGCAGTTCCTCAAAAAATACTTTCCATAGGAGATCATTCTTCTATTTTTGTAGATTAGTTTTTTCCTTTATTTTGATAATAAAACCAGTTGTTAATGGTTACATTTGGAATTCACAAAAAAGACAAGTATTTCTTTTAGATTTTGTTTTTCACTTGTATAAATAGAAATGATTTAGAAAATTGGTCATTATTATTCAAAGATACGGTCAAAGGCTATAAACCAGAATATGATACTAGTTTGAACCTTGTAAATTTTGATAAAAAGCGACCTTTAGTGGTAATTTGTTTTATATTAGTCAAATGAAAGGTATCAATAACAAAACGAAGATTCTCTATGGAAAAGCTCTTTCCAAATACTCTACCATTATCGTCCATAGCTATTCTTAAGGAAACAATGACTTCCTCCCCACCGAGGGAATTATGAGCTTCAAGGAACAATCTAGCGATACGCTTTAAACTTAAAGAATAAGAGGTCTCATCACGAGCCGACTTATCATGATCATAGATATTATAGCTTGATGACTTTGCCAAAACTGCATACCACAACAGGGAAATGACTCAATATTGTTGCAACCAAAAGACAAGGGGTCTCATCACGAGCCAACTTGTTCAACAAAGTTATAAATCAAGTGAATGGCACTGTCATAATTTGGCTACGAAACCAAGGCATTGTTCTTTAAGGATTAAAAGAAAATAAAAGCAGTAAGTGTGGATATGGATTTCTCTTTGAAAATTGTATATTTCTCCAAGTAGGATATAGGATCATTGTTGGGTAACGGGTAACCCTGTTGAGGCTATAAATGCCTACTAGTAGTAGAGGCTCTACCTACGACAAATGAGCATATTTAAAACTGATTTACAGAGAATCCTTTGTTTTTATCTTTATAAACCAACTAGTGACTGATGTAGATACAATGACTAGCTCTAGGAAGTAAATAACCAAAGTTAACATAGAAGAAACAAACTATCATAGACAGATAAAAGCATGATGTACTTTATCTTTCTATAATAAAGTTTGATTTTCTAGAAACTATTTTGGATGTTTAGAAAATTCAAAAGAAAAGCAGAGATAACTGGTTCTTCCAAGTGAATCTCCAATTGTTGTGGCTAGCAACAACCCCCTCTCTTATTTAGTTTTATCACTAATACTAAATAAGTAGGGACCCATATTCAAAAAAAAAATTAGCACTTGTATTCCCTTTTTGAATAAAACTTACTATCATAAGCTTAGGAGAATACCCAAAAAAATCTAAAAAGACTTAAGTTTTATGATAAGTTCGAATAAATCCACCTTCAATAAAGAACACCGCATCGCAAAAAAGGTAATGGATGCCTTCCAATGAGTGGAATTTTAAGATTGCGAAATCGCACATCAAAAGACCCTCATCGCATCGCATGTCTCAACCATCACTTAAGTTGAAATGCCTCAAACCGTTGATATACTATGTCGCATCTCGCAAATCACATTTCGCAGAAAACACATTGGCAGATGATTACCACACGCAATGGATTTGCGATATTGTGATCCGTGATATTGCGAAGCAAATCGCAAAATCGCCTTATCGCAGACCTACAGGGATCGTTGCTCAAAAAATAATTTTCCATAAACCGATGCCCAGTTATGCGCGTTAATGATAATCAATGAGTTAGTTGGAAATCATTAATGAAATATGGTTTTGATCTGATCAAAGAGCCATTTCACGTAAGGTGGTATATCTTATATGTTTTTGGCATTTAAAGCTTTCCTGTCACCTTTTTCTTATCATTATTCTCACCTCATTTGTAAACTGTAGGAGCGAAGAGCAGAGAAGTATACACAACAGTGTTCAGGATATTATGGGAAAGAAAGGTAAAGCTCCGAGTTCTAAAGATAAAGAAATGACGCCGTTATACACGGACACCACCTGTAATAAAAATGTCGGTATTACTACTTGGGAAGGCATGTACAGCCTACACGAGGAAGAAAATCCCAAAATGATGGAGGTTACAGCTACTACAGGCTCACACGGGTTTTCTAAGGCGTCAATTATAGAACTATCATGTTCGTTCTTGCACCGGATAGCAGCGAGGCCCAAAATTCTTCCATACACGGACATGGTCAAGTGGGTACTAGACAATGTTGATATCACATATAGAGAATTTAAAGCTCAGAACCATGAACTCACAGAGTCGTTATTTTCACAAAATTTAAGCTTATATCCTCTAACAAAAAGTGCGCAAGGGGCGAAAATCACACCAGGGAAGCCCGAATCGAGAAACAGAGGTAGTTTATGATGCACGATTAGCCCGCCAGGAAAACCCCTTGAGATGGAAAACCTCTAATCGCTCAGTTCAAGTGGTATGTAAATAACTACCAAATGTACAACATCTACAGACAAGCTGGAGACAAAAGGCTCAAGAAAAAGCGGAGTCCATCAAAAGGTTAACGAAGTTGAATTGGGATTCTTACTGGGCGTAATTGGTAAAACCACACACCCAGTGCATGACTCTCAAATATATCATTAATTTTGCCGAGAAGACAGCACCAACACTTACCGATTCCATTTTTACAGGACAACTAAAGATGGAAGTCGGCCAACCAACCCTCCTCAAGCAAATGCTGAATGCTTGCGACTATAAGGAACAAATACATAGATAGTTAGTTGCCAGTTTTAGTTTTAGATTTGGTTTTAGTTTTAATTTTGCTTTATTTTTGCCTAAAATGAGGTCGGTCATTTAAACCGCATCCTACATTTTTGTAATAAATTATTTTTAGATTTAGCTAGTATTATTTAAACCCTTCTCATGCATTTAGAGAAGGGTCCTGAAATTTATCAAAAACTTGTCCTCAGAACATGCACTTTTGCACCCTCCGAGGAGGTTTTGACGAATGAATGGAACATGATTTATTAATATCTGCATTTAATATCTACTACTAATGTTGCACTTTTGTACTCTCATTGGATGTTGTATTAAGAAGAGATAGATCATTATTGCTGAAGCTCATAAGTAGAACTAGTTATAAATGGTACTTTTATCTCTTAACTATTTCTGCTTATGTGTTAAGGTGATATTCATGTTCAATTATTTATATATGAATGCGTGAATGCTTGAGTTATCATTTGGCACTTTTGTATGGTGATAGCTATTTATTCATGCTTAATATATGAGTAGCTTATTATGCGATATGTTTTTCACAATTGTTTTGTCTAACTTTTTATACAAAATGGTTTATCTTTATTGACTTCTTTTCTCATAACAGTTGAATGATCTTTATTACCAATCATTATTTGAAATCAGTTTGGATCGCATAACGAAAATATTAAATCCCGGGTTAGTTTAGAATTAGATATTTCTGTTCATTAGAATACAATTACAATAGATTTCGAATAAAAGCATTTTACTTAGGAATTATTAGAAAGGAAATATCAATTCTCAACACACACACACATATATTGGGAAACTGGTCCCATATCCTCAGTTGGACCCACTATACCAAATGGAAAAGGAGCTACTAACCAAGGTCTAGACCGGGTGGGTATCCCCCTTGTTGTAGACCCGATTTTCGGGGCTTCAACAACACTCTGTGACAAAACTGCCCGCATATGTTTCCCGGTGAAAAGGGAAGGCCAAAGTGCCCAAGGACCTGGACGAAACCAAGAGTTCCCTCCAGATGCCGCTCCTCCCAGATGGCATTGTGTTTGAAGGCACACACTTGGGCCACGTGCCAACCATGAAGTTTGAGGATTGGGACCTCGCTGACAGTGATAAGTTCCCTCACCTAGAGACTAGGAACTTCATTAAGCAGAACACCGTGGGGGTGGTGAAAACGTTAGAGCCACGGAAGTGGCTGCGTGGAGTGGAAGATGGGTGCCGCATTTCCACCACGCTTGAATAGCCATTTTTGTCATCACGCTACTACTTTGCCTATGCATGATGGGTATCTATGGCTGGAATATCCCATCCCCATCACTGTAGACCTAATTCATCGCATTTCCTGGCTACCATATAAAGGAAAGGACCCCGCGACCATATCGAAAAGGAAGGGTAGTGATTTGGCCCTCACGGAGGCCATGAAGATGAAGTAAAAGCTGGAGAATAAGAAGGGGGGATATGCCATCTCCAACATCAAGGAAAAAGTGGTACACGTAGCAACCCAAATCCTGGCCAACAAAATTATGCGAAAGTGTCACGCGGATGAGGTTTTTGCACCGGTGATCGCACTGGCTGAGCAGTGCGTGGAGGGGGTCCAGTTTAACGTGGCTAAATTCCTTTGCATGGAATTCTTGAAGAATTGTTGCAAAGCCTAGGAGCAGGGTGTTATCTCAAAATCAGATCCTGGAAGGCTTCAGACCAGGAAGACCTCAAGTAACTATTTCAAACCGACTTTAGGCTGAGGCTTAGCCTCCTCAACCTGAGAGGGCTCTCTCTAAATGGATTAATGATTTTGATTAAAGATAAGATGGCTA
>APFE031397042.1:0-38767 GCA_000404065.3 Pinus taeda | reverse complement strand
GGTCCAGTATGAAAATTGGATGAAACGTGGCCTTTCAGATTATGTGTTGTGCTTCAGTGTATCCAGTATGAAAATTGATGAAACGTGGTACCTAGAGGTTGTAGGCTGGCGCCTACGTACTAGTACTTAAGCTAGTACAAAAGCAAAGGGGAATCTTTGGAGCATTGTAGCAGTTAGCAGCCTGCGTACTAGTAAATGGATCGGCTAGTACAAGAGCAAAGGGGGTTGTAGCTCCCGTACTGGTATAAGACTGCACCAGTACAAATATTGTAAAAGGATTTTCTTATTAAGAAGAAGATTGAGATGACTTGCAGCAGGTGGTTTTCTCCCGCATTGGGTTTCCACCTTATATCATGGTGTTCATGTGTGTGCCTTATGTGTGATGATCTATTCTATGTTACTGCATCTATTAACTGATAACATGGTTGATAATGTTCTAATGCACTCATTGAAGATCAATTAACTTATTCATAAGAAGTTATGAAAGTAGCATATATGAATCAGAGTTTGGAATTGAAAAAGTTTTATTAATGTAATAATACTGATTCACCCCCCCCACTCTCAGTATTATTTCCAACAATTGATATCAAAGCAGGTCCTTTGATAGAAGCTTGATCGCTTGAAGGAGATCCGTGGAACAATGGGAAAGAAGCTTAAGAAGAAATCACCGAAGAAGAAGAAGACATCTAAGAAGAACTATGACAGTAGGAGAATCGATTAGGGATTAGATATAAGAAGCTCTTCAGATTCAGAATCAGATGAAGATGATCTATCAGGTATGAATGTGCTATCCTATGAATATGAAAAAATTGGAAGTGTCAGTGAACCATCTGAATTTACTCCTATGGGTGAACAAGAGAGATATCAAATAGAGGCAGAATTTAAAAGGCTTTCAGACATAATCAGAGATCAACAAGATCTTTTAAACAAAATGGAATGTGACTTCAAAAAGGTAAAGGAGTTAGTCAAGGTCAAATATCAAAAGTTGCATGATGAAGTCACATCTCTAAGAAAAGAAGTCAATGAAAAGAACACAACAATCAAGAATCTCAGAGATAGATCCAGTGATTATGAAAGTCTTGAAGCTACGACCCTCTCACTAAAAGAAGAACTTGAAGAAGCCAAGAAGTAGAATAAATATCTACTCCAAGCTATTGAAAAACAGGAAAACGAAGTCATCAGTTTAAAAGCACAGCTGGAATGTGTCTCCAGAGTTCGTCAAATGCTGTAGGATGTGAATGAAGAACAAGAAAAGGAGATTCTCAATCTAAGACGTCAGTTAGAAGAAGAAAGAAATTCTAAAGAGAACGTGAAGAAGCAATATCTTGAAAAGGAAGAGCAACATCAATTTGACATAAATATTCTAAAAGATAAATTAGAAGAAAAGGATAAGCTTTTGCGATTTCAAGATAGCTCTAAAGTCTTGGATGATATTCTTAGTAGTCAAAGCTCTCCTGCTATAAAGACTGGTCTTGGTTTCCATGAATCTGTTGAAGGTGAATCTAGTTCACAAGGTGAGGCAAGGAACTCTAAAGAGAAATCTAAAGTGATCAACGAAGAAATGAAAGATCAATCTCATCATCAACCAAGGAAAGAGATTCCTCAAAGAAAATCCCTTACTCCTCCCATGAATAATGTTGAATGTTATGTATGTCATAATCTTGGACATGTTGCAGCTAGATGTAGAAGAAGAAGGGCTCAAGACCATTATGCAGAAAGATCATCACATTCAAGGTACTTTAATGAATATTGCTTTGCTTGCAATATGTATGGTCATAAAGCTGTTGATTGCTACAAATGGAATATGAAACATATAAGATGTTATGCATGTAACGAGCTTGGAAATATAGCCAAGAATTGCAGGAACAAAGTATGGGCATCATATCAAAAGGAGAAAATGTCATCATCACGCTTGAAGATATGGAAGAAAAAGGAAGTACAGTCAGAAAAATGCGGCACAACACAACGTACAGACATACCAGAATCAGAGAGAGCTGAAGGTACAAAACTTCAGTGTCTTGAATCTCATATGCAAACTCGATAAAGGAAAGTTGTGTATATACGCGAGTTGGATACTGCACAATCGCATATATGATTGTTTGAAGAAAGGCAGTAGGGAAAGTGAAGTGAATCTATGAAGTATGATCTCTTGAGCACAAGATCAGATCTGGGAACCTGAGGACTGTTAATTGGGTTCTAATCAGAGGTACGCAGACCATTCACTGTGAAAGTGTGGGCGTACACAGGTGATACACAGTGAAAGTGCGAGGATACGCAGCAAAGGCACAGTCCTAGTGCGTATGTATGCGGTGTAACAAAGTGCGTATGTATGTGGACAGACACAACGAGGCATAAGAAGAGGTGCGTAGCAAGATCGGAGGTACACAGCGCGATAGAAGGATAACCTGCGGAGGTACATAGAAGTACGCGGCGCAATAGAAGCGACGGGTGCGTGAGGTACGCGGCGCAACTGATGGCACAGGTGCATGGATACGCAGAAGACTTAAAGATGATGTGTGGAGCCACGCAGGTCATATAATGAAAAACTGCGTATCTGTCTTAAGGCATTTAATGGCTGATTTTTTTCTTGTTGATAAGATCTGACATATGGCACCAATTTAGGGGGAGCATATGTTTTTAATGCATTGTTGGCATTATGGGTAATAATCCTTGGTGATGATGTTTAAATGATTCATCTTGCTATGAGTTGTTCACATGATCATATTTGTGGTTGATTCTCTAATGAGGATAAGGAGAAGTACATAGCTTGAATTCTCTTGATGATGAGTCTCTCATATGATGTTGGCGCCATATGCATAAAGATCATATATTGCAGGTTTTTCTTGGCACAAATGGATGAGTATTGTCAGCTGGATACAGGGATGATTATTCAAAGTTGCATTGTTGAAGACATGATGATGATGAGCTCTTGCCTATATGATGATAGGTTGTTTCGTACATATGCAGATATTCCCAAATGATGATCATGATGACTATGGTGTTTCTCACATAGAATGTGAAAATTTTGTTGATGCAGACATACCTTGATGATTCATTCACTAATGCAAGTTGTTGATCCAGTTGTTGTTGACAGATACTATGAAGCAAATCATACAGTGTTGTTGCTGATATTTATCTTAGGTGATTGGTCTTTTCTCATGATGTAATAGTGTGTCTCTATTGCAGTCATCTCTTCAGGTCATGTAACGACCTATGTTGGTTTCCCCACTATGCCTGGGATGAATAATGTTATCATATGTATCATTTTGGTGTATCCCCATTTTGTTGGTTGATGGATGTATGTATTGAGTGTTTTGGTGATAGGAAGGTCATTTATGATATATAGAGTCATGTTCATCTTGTAGAACATCTTTTTGCAGTCAGGGGGAGCTTGAGCATGAACAACACTATATAGCAGAGTAGACATCTCAGCTTGTTCTCAGAAAGAGCATTATCAGATTGGAGCACCATGGCATATACAAAGGGGGAGTTCATTCAGAGACTTCAGCAGATCTGGTTTATAGTCAAGGAGAGCCTGTTCTTAGGGGGAGCATAACCCTTTGCCCTTGATGTCAAAGGGGGAGAGTGATTCGGTGTTGTTGCCATCAAGTCCAAAGGGGGAGATTGTTGGCATTATGATGCATGTGTTGTACTTGATGGCAAACCTCTCATAGAAGATGATCTCACTTGTATACATTCAGATGAATCTACAGAAGAAATATCAGATGTGACAGAGTGCATGGGTTACCGAACAACAAAAAGGGATCAAATGACAGTTCACAAGTAAGCTTTGCCATCAAGTCCAAAGGGGGAGATTGTTGGCATTATGAGACAAGTGTTTTCCTTGATGGAAAATCACTCAGATGATAAGTTATAGTGCAGCAAAGTTATTTTCAAATTCACGGAATTTTATGCAGAGAAAAGTTTACTTCATGTAGAGAAAAGTTCATGGAATTTTATGCAAAGAAAAGTTTATTTCATGTAGCGAAAAGTTCACAGAATTTTATGCAGAGAAAAGTTTATTTCATGTGGAGAAAAGTTCATGCACTTTCATGGTTGGTTCATGGTATTAGTCCCACAGTTTTTGATCCTATGGTTTTGGCCCGTGGTATTGGTCCATGATTTGAGGAAGAGCTTGCCTATATAAAGCAAAGGAGATCATTTCGCTTGGGTATGCTTTTGGGTTTAATATCTTAAGATTTGAAATATTGGGTTATTGTTTCAAAAGCTCGATATATATGAAAGTGAAGTGGAAAGCGAATCTGTGAAGGGTGATCTCTTGAGTGCTGCAGTTGCGGAAGTGCGGAGGCGCCACAGGAGACGCCACAGAGGCGCCACAGAAGGCGCAGTGCGGGGACGCCACAGAGGCGCCACAGAAGGCGCAGTGCGGAGACGCCACAGAGGCGCCACAGAAGGCACAGTGCGGAGGCGCCACAGAAGTCGTAGTGCGAAGGTGCCACAGAAGGCGCTGTGCGGAGATGCCACAGAGGCGCCACAGAAGGCGCAGTGCGGAGACGCCACAGAGGCGCCACATAAGGCACAGTGCGGAGGCGCCACAAAAGGCGCAGTGCGAAGGCGCCACAGAAGGTGCAGTGCGGAGATGCCACAGAGGCACCACAGAAGGCGCAGTGCGGAGACGCCACAGAGGCACCATAGAAGGCATAGTGCGGAGACGCCACAGAGGCACCACAGAAGGCGCAGTGCAGAGACGCCACAGAAGGCATAGTGCGGAGGCGCCACAGGAGATGCCAGAGAGGCGCCACCGAAGGCGCAGTGCGGAGGCACCACAGAAGGCGCAGCTGCGGAGGTGCGTGGTGCCACAGAAGGTGAAGTGTGTAGCGACGCAGGCCAGAGAAAAGGAAATTGCGTATCTGTCTTAAGATCTTTTGTTGACTGATTTTTTTGTTGATAAGGTGTTCTGGGTTTAGTTTACTGTTATTGTGGATCTGGTTATCTGGGTGACTTACTGGTACTTGATGAGCATTTGATGTTTATGGATCCAGTATGAAAATTGGATGAAACGTGGCCTTTCAGATTATGTGTTGTGCTTCAGTGTATCCGGTATGAAAATTGATGAAACGTGGTACCTGGAGGAAAGAAGATTGTAGGCCGGTGCCTACGTACTAGTGCTTAAGCTAGTACAAAAGCAAAGGGGAATCTTTGGAGCATTGTAGCAGGTAGCAACCTACGTACTAGTAAATGGATTAGGTAGTACAAGAGAAAAGGGGGTTGTAGCTCCCGTACTGGTATAAGACTGCATCAGTACAAATATTGTAAAAGGATTTTCTTATTAAGAAGAAGATTGAGATGACTTGCAGCAGGTGGTTTTCTCCCGCATTGGGTTTCCACCTTATATCATGGTGTTCATGTGTGTGCCTTATGTGTGATGATCTATTCTATGTTACTGCATCTGTTAACTGATAATATGGTTGATAATGTTCTAGTGCACTCATTGAAGATCAATTAACTTAATCATAAGAAGTTGTGGAAGTAGCATATATGAATCAGAGTTTGGAAATGAAAAAGTTTTATTAATTTGATAATACTAATTCATCCCCCCTCTCAGTATTATTTCCAACATAGTAAAGGATGGTCTACCCTCAATGAAGAAATCGAACAAGCTGCTGAACAAGACCAGGAGTACCAGCAAAAGAAACAACAAGCGCAAAATTTGACCATTCACTTAAGGCAACAGGGTTATGAGTTAAATGTTGCAGGCATATTATACTACAATAAAAGAATATACATACCCAATCACGTTGAAGTCAAGAAAATGGTCTTGGATGAGTATCATAAAAGTCCCTATGTAGGACACCCAGGGTACCAAAAGCTCATTACCGCCCTTTAAAAGGAATGTTATTGGTTAGGGATGAAAAAATATGTAACAGACTATCTGGCGCGATGCATAGAATGTCAACAAGTTAAGGCCGAACATCAGCACCCTGTAGGTTTATTGCAGCCCTTACCTGTACCTGAATGGAAATGGGAGGTTATTACTATGGATTTTATCACTGGGTTACCTAAATCCAAGAAGAGTAATGAATCCATCATGGTTGTGGTGGACAAACTCAGTAAAACGGCTCACTTCATACCTGTACAGTCTACATACAGGGCGGTGCAAATAGCAAATATCTTTATGCAAAATATCTTTAAGCTCCATGGTTTACCCAAGACCATAATATCTGACCGTGATGTTAAGTTCACATCAGCTTTCTGGAGGACTCTATTCGAAGGTTTGGGAACTCAACTAAACTTCAGTATCGCATATCATCCGCAAACCGACGGACAGATGGAGCGGGTAAACCAAGTGGTGGATGATATGCTGAGATCTTATGTGATGCAGCAACCAAGTCGATGGGAAGAATATTTACATTTAGTGGAGTTCGCATATAACAATGGTTATCATGCATCCTTACAGATGAGTCCATTTGAAGTACTCTACGGACGGAAGTGTCGTACACCATCCAGTTGGGGTGGACCTGAAGACAGACTTGTGTTGGGACCTGAGATGCTAAAAAAGATAGAAGAAATGGTTAAAAGAGTGTGGACCAACTTGAAAGTGGCCCAAGACAGACAAAAAAATTTTGTGGATCGGAAAAGGAATTTCAAGGAATTTCAGGCAGGAGAGCATGTATATGTAAGAATTCGAGCAAAGAAAAGCACTTTACAATGGAGCGGTTATGCCAAATTGGCACCCCACTTTTGTGGACCCTTCCAGATTCTAGCAAAGATTGGGCCAGTGGCTTACTAACTAGCCCTACCCAGCCACATCAGAGTCCACAACGTCTTCCATGTATCAGCATTAAAGAAATATATCTATGACCCTAAACACATAATTAGTTGGCAAGACATTCAGGTAAAGAATGTGCTTTGAATAGCACAAAATAAATCAGTCATGAAGAATAAAACTGATCAAAATATTGTGTGTTTCAGGTGGAACCGGAAGGAGAATTTCTGGTCGAACCAGTGAGCATATTAGATCAGAGAAGGGTCGTGCTGTGGAAACGAGCCATCATCCAGGTTAAAGTGCAATGGCAGCACTTCAGACTGGATGAAGCCACCTGGGAAGATGAGCAGAACATGAAAGAAGCTTATCCTGAACTGTTTGTGGGTGAACAACATCGGGACGATGTTGAATTTTAGGAGGGGGAGGTGTAACACCCCTAGTAAATCGATAATGTTTTAAAGTAAAAGACAATAAATTTAATTAGTAACTATGATTATGCTGGTAGAATTGAGTAACTATGATGGTTATGACTGTTTAACTAATCATGTTAATTAAATTGCTGGTTGATTTCATTTGAATATGGTTGCAAGGGAGAAACTGAAAATGGATATAGTTTTCCTTATGAGAGGAGGATTAATAAAAATGCATATAATAATAAAATATGACATATGTCAAAAGAAGGGGAAAAACCTAACTACTTTTGGAGACGGTTGAGACTCCCACAATAAAAGAGGTTGCTATGTCTGGTGAGGACCAGATAGCAAGCAAGGGAGGAGAAAGGAGAATTGCTCTTGGTAGCAAAAGAAAATCGCTACGTCTGGTGAGGATCAGATAGCGCATGTTGTGAGGTTGAAGCCTCCCTGAAACCACTACGTCTAGTAAGGATCAGATAGTGTAACTCTGATAATAATAGAGGACTTGCAAACAATGTAAGTCTTGCAGGAGTGCTTGGGGGTGGAAGGTCGAGGAGGACCCTCCTAAGGTCGGGTGGAAGATAAGCGCACTAAGAGGTTTGCCTCTAACTAGGTATGAAATAGTTGAGATTTCGATGAACTATATATGCTAGAATGATGAATAAGTTCACAACAGTTAAACACGAATTAGATGAGATTTCGATGGACCGTATATGCGATAATAATAAATGAGTTCATAACAGCTAGAAAAACAGTGTTAGAAATCTAGCGGAATTAACTGAAGTAACTCAAATCATAACAGCATAACAATGGCAAAGTACTTTTGCATTAAACTGGAACCTGTGAGTAGATATAAACAAAGGAAATAATACAACAGGAATTACCATAGTTTTGCCCGAAACTATTCTGTAAAAGAAAACTGCCATAACAAGTTACAGATGAATAAAAATCGACTGCTATATATTCTTGCTTTAACAGGCGGAGGTTAACCCAAAAATCAAGGCACGTCTCTACATATTAGAAAATATGCAAAACTCCATAAACACTAGTAAAGAAAAAAAGAACACGGCAACATGGAGATAAAATCTGGAAAAGAACCGTATACATTGAATCAAGAATTTAGCAGAGGTCGTAAATCCCCCTATATCGAGTAAATAACCTCTCGGTGAAGTAACACGAGAGTGGAAAAGACCTGTGAGTCGTCGGCTCAACAGGGTTAGCATGCATGTCCCTGACATGCCTAGTCGCCGAAGACATTGTTATAACCAGAACCTTTTGGTAAGCAAAAAAAACTGTATAACGAAATAGTTAGAGCAAAGTATTCCGACAAGGGTTTATAGCCGAAGTCGGCACCCTCAATATTTAAAAGAAAACAAAGAGAGAGCATGGACATATATTATATTCAAACAAAATGCGATATAATTAGTTCCATTAAATATTACCCAAGGAACAGAATGGTAAAGAACGTATCAAGTAGCCCCGCAAGTCGCAAAAACCCAAATGTACAGGCCAGACATTCGTAAAAACTCCATATTACACATAACCACCAGATAAATAATATTAAGATGAAGAATTCATTTCATACACAATTGGTAAATGTGAGAACAATGTACAATTTAAGCATTACACAGTGGTGCACCGTAGGGATATCCCTCGACCCTGAAAACATAAATACTTTGAACACTAGGAGCCGGGCATAGTTCCAGGAAGGGCATCGTTATGAAACTGCCTAGGCGGAACCCAGTTCCTCTCCATGAAAACAAAAAAAGAAAATTCAAACATGCTTGCATAAACTTCATCGAAGATCAAACATTGAACCCAGGCGAGGGCGGACAGCCTGCCAAGAGGGAGAAGGACTTCAGTCGTTCCCAGAATATTATCGTAATAAAAGAAAAGAAACGCTTGGTGTAGCAAACACCTCTCACCTGGAAGGTGGACTGGGCTGTGTGGTTGTCGCCGAACGCTGAGCCCAGCACCAAAACTCGATACCTGCAACAATAAAACCATTACCATGAATAAGAAACTGGATCATTAACAGAGGTAAACGAAGCGGTGCATGTGATATATGTGAATGGGAAGCGCTTACCATGGTTTAGTCGGAAAGCGGAGCCCTTCATCCATTGCAGACTGGAATGCAGAGGCGGGGCTCTGCTACGCCAGAGTGTAATACTCAGAGCCGAGAGAAACCCAGACAATTAAACTGGAGGTAAACAAGAAAATATCATGATTGAAATACCCATAGACCATATGACGCCACCTAGAGGATTGACGATCGTCGATCCGGAGCCTTCCACTCCTACCGTAGGATTGAACAGGAGGATTGCTGCCATTTCCAAAAATGGATACCTCGGTTGAGTAGCCGGAGTACTGAACAACTTGGCAACAAGGCTTGAATGTCGGCCAGTTGTACGTTCAAATGGCATGTGGAGGGCAAGTGAATGTCGTAAACCAATTCACACCCAGGCCTGTTGCTGGAAAAAGACTACGGGCAAAGTTTCCGTAGTGCGCAACCCCAGATCCAAGTTAGAAACAGCGTGCGATATCTACGCGGATCACCTCCACTTAAATGGAGTTAATTCGTTACAGTACCATAGAAGGATCCCGAGGATTACGATCCGGGATAAATATAAATAATTGCATACACATATTTCCAGACATTTATTACCATCGCATGAACCAGTTAATGTATGTAAATCGGACCATTGATATCGAATATGGTTAGAATATTGACATCATAGGATGAATTTAATTTAAACAATGTAAATGCAATATAGTTACAAAGTTCCCGTATAAATATATTTCCATATCCTGCAAGTAAATGTAAGAAACGAGAAAACAAATAATTTTTTTTTGTTGTTGTTTTACTTTTGACAGGTATATCACAATTCTCCTATGGTTTAACCAAACTATGGTGTTCCTCGTTTAAGCCTTAGGTGGTTTTGAGTGGTAACAAATTAAAATTTATTATTTCAATTTCTTTGGATAATAAGAATTAAAGATATAAAAGTTTTGTTTTAACACTTTATTTAATTTTAAATATAAGTGATATTAATTAAACATACAAAATCAAAATTAGGTAATTGTAATTTTGGAAAAATTTAACCTTTGTATTTTATTATTTTTTTATAATTTTATTATAATATATATTAAATTATATAATATTTTAGTTTTAATAAATTTTTAATTAAATGTTAAAATTGTTTGTTTTTTAATTTTTCATATTTAAATAATTAAATTTTCATTTTAACATATTTCATTGAATTATTCAAAATCCTTTCCGCTCTTCCTCATTATAATAAAGGATATTAAATTTTACAATTCAAAAAAATCTAAAAATATATTTTGTAACCGCATAAAATCAATATATTTAGATAATTAATATTTTTTTAAAAGGATACTAATGACTAATGTTTACTCAAATTAGAATGGTTTTATGATAAAAACGATAGAAGATTATATGCTATTATTTTTTAAACTTTATTAAGTGTTCTTAGATGAATATAATTTCAATATTTTAAATGGTTAGAAAATTTGGTATTTTGAAACTGGTTTTGAATCTTGATTTTATTTGGATTTACTAATACATCCTAAAATTTGGATTTACTAATACATTTTAAGATGAGTGGTTTTTCATCTTTAGCTTATGTAAGATTATTTTGGCATTTCATTCCCTAATGTTTTGGAGATTGTTCCATTTTTATTTTTTTTTAATAATATTGATTTTATTCCTTATATTAAAAAATAATAATTAGTCAATTAATTTTATTTTTTGAACAAGATATTTATCATATCATAAATTTGATAATAAAACATTATCACTCAACCCATTAAGAAATTTTATCATAGTATATGGAACCTATTTCTAAATATAAATCATACGAGGTAGGAATTTTAATTACCTAAAAACCTATCATTTTATTATACTAGTTTTATTATTTAATTATTAATTGTTAATTTGAATATTTTAATTTTTTAATGAATATTAATTCTTTTTTTATTTTTATTTTTAGTATATATATATATATATCTATGTATATTTAGTTAGTTAGGTTGTAGAGAACATTTTGGATTGCATACAATTTAGGGAATATTGTGTTTTTTATTATTTGAAACGAATTTTTAAATGAAATAGAAATCATTTTATCTTTGCAAACAACTTTAACTAGTTATTTTTGAAAATCTTTATCAAGATTTGGACAAAATTAACCAAAACAATAGGGAAAAGAACAATTTCATCTATTAAGTTGGTTATATATATTGAAGAGTAGTTATCAATTTTCGATTTCAATATTATTATTTCTAACAAGTATTTATTGTTATTGATTATTAGGGCAACCACATAAATTAAATGGTTGGAAAACCTTCATATGCATGATGCTAATGCTCAAGACACTTACTGCACATTCCTAATATCAAGGAAAACATAAAAAATTACTAAATTATGAGTTGTTTATTATTATTATTATTAGCTAATGGACATATCAACCATGAGATTTAGGGTTCAAATCCCTCATGCATAAAACAATAAAATATAAAAAATAATTAATATATAAGTTAAAATATATACATCCTCATCTTCAAATATTTTAAACTTACAAATAGGTTTTATTACATACTAAAGACCAATACCGTAATCTAAAAAACCATAATACATTTCATGTGACATTTATTTTTTATTAATCAATTTAATATATATACTAACTCATTACTACGCCTCGTCTTCATTCTTATGGCTTTGTGAGGTATTTTCTCTACAGTGGATAATCCTTGTTGTGTTTTAATACTTCTCTACAACCATACATGTTGTATCTATTTTTGGTGGTGAAGCATATCTCTCTATAATGGTGAAGCATTTCAACCCTAATTTTTACGGTGACCTCTATGTGATATCTCTCTTTAGTGGCGAAGTATTCTTTCAAACATTCACGGTAATCTATGTGTGTTATCTCTCTTTGGTGGCAATACATTTATTACATACAGCTATATCCGCTACAGGTCCATCTCTGTGCAAACTTTGACGACAATAATATAACTCTACGACATACAATCTCTTACTATGTGCATACATTCCTCTTACCTTTCTATTACTAAGCTTTATTTACTGTAACTATGAGTACTTCTCCCCAAATATCTAAACCTCCCTCTAGTAAAGAGAGGCCAAGAAAAATACCCTAGAAAGTCTCTATGAGTACATTGAATCTTTAAAAAAATGAAGAGAAGAGAGTCTCTATGACCATATTGAATATTTAGCAAAACGAACAGAGGAAAGAGAAAGACAATTTAAACTATAATGATCTATAGTGCTTGATAATAATCACAAACCATTAGAAAATAAAATAATAGCACTCGAGACTGAACTTCAAGAAATGAAGGGTAGGATGCAAGAAATCGAACACAAAAATCAATCAATGGCCAAAGAAAATGACACCTTGAGAGATGAGATTAAAAATACAAAAGAATAACTAAATAATAACTCAACCGACATATCACAGAGACTAAATTATATATCAAACCCATAAAATAAGAAATTAACAAACTAATTGAACTAGACCATGAGCGCCACAAAAGAGCCTAGAATATTATAATTATTGGTATAGAAGAGCAAGACAATAAGGACACATTAGACATGGTAAAATGAACAATTGAAGACCAACTCACAAATTCAAACAACATATCTCACAGAGGCAACAAGGGTGGGAAATATAATTGAACATAAGCGTGGACTAATCCGAGTTAAGGTAAGTTGTAATGACCATAAATTAGATATTATTAGGAAATTCCTGAGCTTCAAAGGATTAAAAATCTTCATAAATGAAGACCTTATTCCAAAACACCAGCTTGTTACACAATATTTTGTCATACCTCCTGTTCACTTCCCGTTCCATATCTTGAAGTGCCAAAATGTTGACTATAGTGCAACATATCCATCATGATATATAGACCAAAACCTCCCTGAGGAATCAAAGGAAACTGCCTTGAATCCATTCTCGAGAAGGTTGCCTAAAAACCTAATTTTTGGCATCAAAGTGTTTTTCTCTACTGCCTGCCCATGCTAATCGTAGGTTGATTAGTTATGCACTCACGTTGCTAATGTGGGTTTGCATAGGAAAACCCATGGTAAATCTCTTATGGCAGGTTTTCCTAAACTGGAGGAGAAGCTTCTCTCACTAGAACCTTCGGGAACAACAAGCTAGATATTGGTTGTTGTTGATATGGTCGAGCTCTCTCATTTGGGCCTATTTATCTTATCATCATGTGCTTTCCCCTTGAGATGTGGACTTTCCTCCCTCTTTTGTGGATCCCTAACTCCCTCTCCCTTCCTATAAATTCACACCCATCCATCCCCAAATGGTTAGTCATTGATTGTTATATCCCTTTGTGAATATTATGCTTACATGATACCCATTCTAGCTTGGAGAAGGAGTGTTTGAAGAGTCTTTTCTTGGATTAGGAAATCTACCAAAAGGAGGCCTCCAACATTAACGCACAGGTTGTATGCTTCCATTTTTAGTTTCTTAATATATACATCTAATGTTAACTTTCCATAATTGTGTAAATGTTTATGATATTAGCTTAATGTTACTTGATATGTTAAGTAATTTGTGTTTTATGTATGCCATATATGCTCTCATATCTTGTATAGTACTTTGATCTTCTTTGCAGGTACCCAGACATGAAGAAAAACTAAAAAGAGAGGCCTGGAGTGAAAGATTGAAAGTCATCTCCAAGGATTGAGTGATTAGCATCAGAGTGAAATAGGTTTCTCCTTTTCTCTACATTTATCAACATAATCTAGGAGAGTGTATGTTAGATTGTTTAGTTTGTTTCTAGACCCGCTCATTGGGCTAGATGGATCGACTCTGTCCATAGAGGGGATTTTCCTTCACAACAAAATGAAACACTAGGGAATCTATATAATTTTCATCCTCCTTTCTCAACTAATCCCTTGATCAGTTTGATTGAACATCATGTTCTTAATTAGTTTCGGTTGATATAGGTCTGCATAATCACTGGTTTCTATCTTAGAGTGCTCAGTATGGAAATGTTTGTGAAATTATTTTTATTTTTTGTCTTATTCCTTGCCAAATGTGCTTTTTGATCTGACAGTTGCTCTGCCAGCATGTTTTTTATTAAAACAGTCACACTGATCACCTGTTTAGTGCTATTTTGGCCTTGTTTTGTCTTGCATCACTGGATTTTGTTGATGTTTTGATTGATTACCTCATTTATTAGAAAATTCTTACTTCTTTTAACTTTCAAGTGTTTGAGTGAAATTGGATTAATTTTAGGGTTTATAGTTCGTTTAATTGTCACTTGCCACTTGTGAGTGTCCTTGGGTCTCTGGTTTGTTGAATTGTTCATCTAGTAAAATCACTTGAAACATTGACTTACATTCGTTTCAGTTTGTCTTGTGCAAAGTTGTTTTTCATGTATACAAGATCATATCGCATTTGAAATCCATCTTTGTCATTTATCAAACATAGATTACATTGTTGGTTTGCAAATTGAAATGAATATATTTCCTTATCTATTCAAAATAGAAAGTGAAAGGCATTTTCATTGAGTGCTTTTGAATTTGGTGCTACTTTGATTGATGCCTTGTTTGCATTAGGAGTAATTTGAATCAAAATCTTATTTCTTTCTTTAGTTGAAGCTTAGTCGCATGTGAGCATCTGAAAATCAAAGAAAACATCATATAGGTAAAGTGCATCTTAGTGAAGTGAAGGTCATTTTTGCTTTCAATAGATTGCATATTCATCAGTGAAAGTGAAGTTTAGTTTTGCTCTTGCATTTTTCATTTGGGAAAGTTAGTTGAGACATATTGTTTATCGCATTCTCTTGTTTGATGCATTAATTTCTTCAACTTTCTTCGCTCATTAATATAGAATTCATTGAAATTAAAGGTTTCCTTTCTCTCATATAGTTGCATTCTAAGATTAAGGTGACATCATTTGAGCCCAAAATTGAAATCTAATTCAAGAAAACCTTTAAAATTTACTGAATTAACCTCAGGAGAATTTGGAAATTAACGTAAACATTTATAGGTCTAGGCTAGAGACGTGTTCTGATGTCTATAAACCTAGCACTTTTCGTTAACACTCTGCATTGTCTCCGAGGGGTGAGATCTTATTCCAGTATGAAAGTATATTGAAGGTTCTCTAGTACTCTTGGGTATATCAGAGGCACTCTAGTATGTCAAGTATATCGCAACACTGTCACTGAACGGTTATGCATTAGACAACGCTAACACGGACTTGTTCTCTTGGTACCTTCGAGTATATAATAGGAGACCCCACTAGGTTTCTATCCTTTAGCCATAGGTAACGAAGTCAGCTGCCTTGTAAACATGATACATTGAATACAAGATTTGGGGAGATCAATTGGTGTATGTTAAGTTCTTGGAATTTGCTAAGGTGTATATAATGGTTTTCTCGGATACTGGGTAAACCCTCTGCCTAGTACACTCTTTTCCATTTGTTTCTTGTTTTTAAGTTCTACAATTTAAATTCCCACAATAATATGAATTACCTATGTAGTTACCCTTGGCCTCATATTGCCCGATTAATAGTAAATTTTCATTGTAGGCTCAAATAAACCACACATTATTGTATTTGAGAAAAGGCCATTGTGGCTGAACCAACAGATTCACCTTACATTTATCCTTCATCATCTAACATTCAAGGGTCATCACAAGTAGTTCATCTTGAGTTTTCGCAGTCACTTGAAGCCCAAGGTCTTGAACTTAGAATTATCCTAATACTCAACCCTTTACTTCTCATCCTCCACCTCGACACTCATTGACATCTCAGGAATCTAATCTAGAAACCCCTAAGAGTCCGTAGATGTTTCTTTTCTTTCCTCCAAATCTAGTTTTTGATCTATTGGTTATATCTCCTCAACATCCTTATAGTCCATATGACAATCCTGGTGTCCCTTTTGAGATATCTCCATAATCATCTTGGATTCCTCCTCGTAAATTGTTTCCAGCCTCTTCTCAAAGACCCCTAGAAGTCTCAGCTACTCATACTCCTGGTGTTGACAATGATTATGAATACAACTTTCTACGTGAAGGTTATCCATATGTGGGAACTGTTGCACCTCCACCATCCCCTGAAAGTAGTGAGCCTTTCTTTCCATTTAGTTATACATCATTAGCTCAATTGGTTTTAGGTACTCCAAGTGCATCTTCACTTTATCATAATCCCATTTGTTCATCAGGTGCCATGCTTACTTCCAGTCCATTTGTTTCAAATGTGGCCTCTCAAATTCCTATATCTTCTGCAGTTTCATCAGTTCCTGCACAACCAATAGTTATGGTGGGAGAAATTAATGTCCCTATAAATTCCTCAGGTCCTCCATTAAGTGGACAATATGTGCCACCCCCTATCCCACCACATGGGGGGAAGCAATGACCTTTGCCTTATGTACCTCATGTTTTGGGTGGAGTTTATGTGATTTCACCTCAAACTCACGCTACTGGAGCTAGTCAAAATGTTGAAAATGCACCTTATCCTGGTGGATCATCAATTCCATTTGGATCAGGAGAGATACCATATCAACAACCTCTTTTAGCTCAGATACCCTACCAGCAACCATACCTCTGTATGGCTCCCAAAATCCTCAAAATCCACCCTTTACTCAATAAGTAGGCCCCCAAATGTAGCCTGGTTGAAATCCCTCATTTGGGTCATCTAGTCAAATTCAAGCTAGAACTTATCAGTACCAACTTAGAACTCTACAAATTCCATAAGGAACTTTCTAACAAAAAAAACCTTATGTACAACAACAACCTTTTGTACAACAATTGTACCACCAGGGTCAACAGCTGCAAAAACAAACTTATAATCCATATGTTGCGTAAGTTGTTTATCCACCTTATGGTTCTCAATAACCCATGGAAATCAGTATCAACCTTACCCTTGTCAAAGCCCACCTTTGTGAGAGTAGAATCTACCTTTGTGTGGTCAGAATACCCCTTAGTGGGAGTAATACTGAGCTCCTTATGGTAAAAATATGCCACTTTTAGGGTAGAAAACATACCGACAAGGATGGAATCCACAAGCTGGGCCTTATCAAAGGGATCTCATGCCTTTCAATCCACATTTTATATTCCTAGTAATGTTGGAACTCCCAAACGTGTCAACGCTCACTAACGATCCAACACTTCCTTCATCGTATTGGTCATCGCTTCCTACTAAGAGTCCTAGTGATTGTATGAAATTTAAAGGAAAATATGGAGAAGACCCCCAGGCCCACATTATTACTTACCATTTATGGTGTTCAACTAATTCTAGGTTGATGACTTTGTTCATCTACATCTTTTTTAGCACACCCTTATGGGTCTTGCCGTGAAATGGTACATTGAGTTGCCTTAAGGTTCTTATCATGACTTCAATTCTTTGGCAATGGCCTTCCTTACTTACTTCCAGTTATAATTTCGCTATGAAACTGGTACCCATCTTCTTACGTCTTTGAAATAAAATACTACTACCCACATCTCTCATCATATCCACGAATGTTGACATTGATGTCACCTTATCAAGTTTGATATACCTAATGAATTGTTGATTGAATGGTTTACCAAATCATTCGTCAATAAAATTACTGCAGACATAGTTATGGGAGGTTGTGTAACCAAAGATCAAGCCATTTCACATGCCAAATATTTAGATTTGGTGTATTCTCAATCTGGCATGTTATATGATCTCTTGCCTAATGCTTAGAGACCATCTACAGATCCAACATCTTCTAAACCTCCCGATGTACCACCTATCAATAGTATTATTGGACCAGTGAATCAAACATTCAGTAAATCTTATTTGAAGAAAAATATGTTTTGAATTCTACATCCAATCCTCCTTCGAATCCATCTCCAAATCCTGGTAAAACCTATGAGGTTAATGCCATTCAGTCTACCATGACAGACAAAGCCTCCAAAGGTAAAAGGAAGGGTAAAGTAAAAGCAAAATATAATACCCCAAAATAGGATCCTCCAAACTCATTTGCTGATGATGCATCTAAACACAAGCCCAAATATCCTTACCTCATTTGTGAGGAAGATCACTATACAAGGATTGTCCCCATGTGTGGAAGTTAGTAGCTTGTTAAAAGACACTCAAGGGATGTCAATTTTACTGAAAGAACCTTTCCCATCATAGTAGACCCAATTTGTAGAACAAATTCAGTCTTCTACATCTTCATGTTATTAGGTTTATATGAGTGGAACAGTGCCTATTTTTGTTGCCACTTGATCAAAAGACTATCAAATACGTCCTAACCAACTGTGGAGAAAGAAGTTACTGATACACCTTCTACTTCTAATCCATTGATTTCTAGTCCTCTTCATATTGAGAGACCTAGTAATTACTCTATTATCCGACCACTTCCCAAGGGTGTCCTTCGGAAATAATCTTACAATTTGAATGAACGAGCTGCCCAACATTGCAATATTTTCGAAGATTTGCCATAAGCGCCTTTGGTGATGTATTCCTTGCAATTTCACCAGACTTTTCCAATGTAGCGGAAAGCATTACTATCTACCATAGGAGGCATTGACCCTACATATTCGATTTTGATTAATTTTGACCTAGAAAATCATGTTCCTCATCTTCCCCATCAACTTGTGTTTTTAATCCAAGTCATTATAAAAGGGAAGACAATTCACTGGACTATGATTGATGAGGGTTCTTCCCCCTGAATCATGTTTGTTTCATGCTAGAAAGCTCTCAGATCTTCACCTCTCAAGAATTCTCTGAACACCTTAGAAGACTTTGATGGAAGACAATCTTTTCCTTACCGTATTATCACAAGTTTTCCTCTCATGTTGGAAGGGAAAACTATTTAATTAGAAGTAGAAGTCATTGATTTAAGTTTTAATTATATCCTTCTACTTGGATGAAGTTGGACTCATGCTATCTTTTTCATGGTTTCTTCTTTGTTTCGCATGCTCCGTTTTTCTCATGAAGGGAAAATAGTCATCGTTGAAAAGTTAGCCTTTTTCTCTTCTCGTTCTTTGAATGACAACATGCCATTGCTAGGAAATACCGAAATTCCTTATGAGAGCATTGGGGTAGGTCCTTTTAAAGACTCTGCTCTTATGGGAACTTTTTCCCTCCCACCTCCTCATGTCGCTTCTGTCAACATGATCTCTACTTCTTATAATCCATGTATCATTCTTTCTCCCAATTAGGTTGATTATTTTGGTGATGTTATGCCACTCATCCCAGAAAAACAATCTTTTCAAGCTATTTTTTTCACTTCAGTGACCGCTTCTAAAAGTCATGTCACTTTTAGTATGCATATAGATGCGTATTCATAGTCCCCTTGGCTTGTTTCTTGAGATTATTTGGATCAATTGAATGAGACATTTCCCACTAACGAGAGTATCACTTAGGTTATGTCTCTTGAGGAAACTCCCTGGAATAATGCTCATCATCATTCCTCGTTTCTCCTGAGTTTTGGAGGGACTTCACCGTGTCTGAAAACCATTGTTTCCCATACACTCACCCATCCACTTCAAATGCCCATCTTGGTGCATGAATTGTTTTCTAAGGGAAACATAGGTAACGTTATTGCTACCATGCCTATTGACATTTTTGTTAAACCAGGAATTGTCGAGAACATCCATGTCAGGTTTCTTGTTCTCCTGATCAGCTCAAGATTTACACTGCCCTTTTTTAAGGAATTCTATGATTTCTTTGCTTGGTCATATGAAGAAATTCCTAGCATTGATCCAAGTATAGTTGTCGACGAAATTCCTACTTATCCAGATGCGACACCTATTTGTCAGTGACTTCGTCTAGTGCACCCTGGAAAAATAACCACTATAAAGGGAGAGGTTGAAAAGCTTCTAAAGATTGGCTTCATTTACCCCATTCCATTGATAGATTTGGTTTCGAATATTGTCCCTATGAATATAAAATGAGGGATTATCTACGTTTGTGTTGATTACCGTGATATCAATCCAATGTGTCCCAAAGACAATTATCCAACTCCTTTTATTGATCAAATATTTGATGACTGTGTCGAGAGTGAGATTTTTTCTTTTATCGAATGTTTTTTTGGCTACAACTAGATTAACATTCTTCTCGCTTATAAACATAAAACTTCTTTTATCTATCCATGGGGAACCTTTGCCTATAAGAAACTCCTTTTCATTCTAAAAAATGTTGGTGCTACCTTCCAACGAGCGATGTCTTTTGCTTTTCATGACATTAAACACATCGTTCAACCATATCTCGATGAATTACCAGCTCATTCTTCTAAGCGTCATCACCATCTTGACCACCTACGAGTGATTTTTCTTCATTACAGACACTACAAAACTCATTTATATCTGCATAAATGTGTCTTTTGCGTTGAATCTGGTCATCTCCTAGGGTTTTTGGTTTATAAAGAAGGCATTTGGATTGACCCCCTCAAAGTTGAGGCCATTGTAAATTTACCCCCTCCATCATCATTACATTAGTTGCAGATCTTGCAAGGGAAAGATAATTTTCCTTTTCGTTTTGTACCTAATTATGCTGGGCTTGCCAAAGGATTTATGTGTTTTCTGAAAAAGGGGGTTCCATTTATTTGGCATGAAATCACTCAAAAAAAAATTGATGCATTAAAGAGCACTCTCATTAGTGCTCTTTATTGCATCCTCCTGACTATCACTGCAATTACTTCTTGTATTTGGCTATAACTGATAGTAATATTTCCATGGTACTCGTGCTAGACGATGATGATGGGAATGAACATGTGATCTACTACCCAAGCCGAAATCTTATCGATACTGAAACACGATATACCCATGTCAAGAAAATTGCTTTAGTAATTGTTCACCATGTTCAATGTTTTGACACTATATTCTTTTGCGAAAATCCACTGTGATTTTCGATTACGTCCCCATGACCTACGTTCTGAGTCGTCAGTTGCTAGGGGGGAATATTCTAAGTGCATTGTCATCCTTTAGGAATTTGATTTGGATTTTTCTACAGCCAAATCAAAGAAATCATTGGTTTTTTATGAATTAACTTGTTCCCTTCCCTCCGCAACCACATCTACGACTTTTGATGAGCTCAATCCTCACGAGACTCTCTTTATTCAATTTAGGCTTCTGTGATCCATATCAAGTTTGAGAGAAGATTCTTCGGCGAAAATCACATCAGGATGCTTTTGTCGACGCGTTTCGAACCAACCAGTGTGGTTCATCATCAGGACAAGTTGAATGAATAGATCTCGCTTTGCATATTAAATAGCCAGAGCAGAATATCCAACAGCTATATTTCTTGACTAGGTAACTGCTATAATGACTAACGACTAAATTTGACCGAGGAACGGTTAGTTTGATTAGGGGGATAACCTTTATTTAATTAAATAAGTTAATTCAGTTGGTTAAATTCTTATTAAAGTAAATGGACCATTTAATAAACTTATAATTATAAATATAATTAAAATAATCTAAAAAAATAAACTATTAAATAAATTAATTTAAATTAATAGTTAGTTATCAAGGTTGTCATATATATAAATAATAGAGTAATTAGTAGTTTGTTGTAAAAATTATTTTATAAATATTAGAGTAAAATAGTTAGTTATATTTTTATTAAATATAAGTTAAAGAGACTATTTCCATACACTTATATTTATATATATTTTAAACTAAATTAATTATAAAATAAATCAATTTTAAATTAATAGCTATTTATAAGGTTATTAAATATATAATTGTTAGAGTGATTTAAGGATTAGAAATAATATTTTAATATTTAAAATTAATTTGGTTAAAGATTAGTTTCAAGATTATTTTTCTTATGTTATTAGAATAGTAAATTAAGTGCTATTAAAATACCGCAAACTATATCAACCACACCTCAAAGAATGAAGGCCACAAGATACGGGGAACAGGGGAAAAAACGTAGAAGACAACAAGATCAAGCTAAACCTAGGGAGGGGAAGAAAGGAAGAAAATGACTAGGAGGAGATGGTTGGGACCCAACAACTACTGATCTTCTAGCCATCCTCTCTATTGAGATTGTTCGGCCTTTTTTCAATCTCAAGGGATTCCCTAAATTTGTAGTGATGGAAATGTGAAACTCTAGAAATAACACTAGCCTCTTTGATACAGAAATGATGATTGGTTTTCTCCACATGCTCTGCTAAAGCAGAAGACTTGGTTCTCCTATGCTTAAGCTCAGCTCTGTGCTCACTAATCCTTGATTAATGGAGCGACTAGTCCTACCAATATAGGGGGTCCCGCAGGAACATGGAATAATATATACCCCTTCATGTCCTTATGGTCGATAGGATCCTCTATTTGCCATCAACACTCTTGACCCATGATATGGGGATATTATTGTCTATCTCTAGACCCAAAATTTATGACCAAAGTTTTCCAATTCTAAATTTTGTTGCATTCGCCATCAATCCAAACCATATTGAATCATTGGTGATACTTCGCACCATGCTAGTGTCGATTCTATCCTTTGTATATGTTTGACGCTCGAAGAAGCTGAGAGAGTCCTCAATTACTACCACTTTGGGGCTTGTGGTGGTCACATGTTAGGGTATGCTACTACCAAAAAAATCCTTCGTGCTAGTTATTTCTTTCCTTTCATCTTTAAATATTGCATTTTAGTAGTCCAAAAATGGCACGCCTACCATATTTATAACCGTAAACACCGCACCCCACCCTACCCCTACACCCAGTTGTTACCATCGACCCCTTTTCTAAATCTGGTATTTGTTTCATGACATGTAACCCTCTCTTAGCTGGGGGGCATGGTTATATCACTGTTGTTGTTGATTATTTCACTAAATGGGCCGAGGCGATGCCTACATGTGATGCTGATGGTAAACCTGCTGCTCAATTTCTTTTCAACCATGACATAGCTTGATTTAGTGTCCCTCAAGCCATTGTTATTGAACATGGATCTCATTTCTGAAATTACATGATGGTGGAGCTTACTGCCCGGTTGGTTTTGCGTCACGACAACTCAACTCCTTATTATCCACAAGCCAATAGCCAAGTTGAGGTAGTCAACAAAGTCTTGGTTACTATGCTTCAATGCACCGTTGGGATGCATAAATAAAATTGGAATCTTATTCTATTTTAAGCTCTTTGGTCTTACCAAACAACAGCTAAGACTGCCACTAGATTTACACCCTTTCAGTTGGTATATGGTCTAGAGGCGACTCTTCCGATTGAGTGTCAAATTCCTTCATTGAAACTGGCCATTGAATTACTCTCTAATACCTCACTTGAAGATGAATGTTTACTTTACCTTGAAAGGCTTGATGAAACTCGTTGCTTTGCAACGTCAGTAATTGAAGCCCAAAAGAAATGAGTTAAAGCTCAATACGATAGAGTTGTTCCAACCCATGTTATTGCTGAGGGTGACTTTGTCTTACTTTATGATCAAGCAAATGGCAAATTTGGAGCTGGAAAATTCAAACCAATGTGGCATGGGCCTTACATCGTCAAACGAGTTTTACAAAAAGGTGCCTATGAATTAGTAGACTATTAAGGAAATTCTTTGGCCGACCCCAGAAACGGGTTTTACCTTAAGAAGTATTATGTGTGATAATTTGTGTAATACTTATGTACATGACTGTGTTTTCATCAGTGTGCAGTGTGATTTTGGTATGTTATTTTACTTTTTCAAACATTTTCCTCTACTTACCTAATGCTCTACTTGATTTTCATATGTCATCCAACATTATGTCGGTTTTGCTGATGGTGCTTGTCGTAGTACACAAAATCTATCTTTTATTTCATAAGTAATCTATGAACCTAATGGTGAGTTATTGAATTTATAATGTATATGTTTAGGTAGGATGCCAACTAATAACATTTCTGGATACAGTACATTTTTCCAGAAGCTATCACTCTTGGCATTAGAGAGTCCATCGTAAAAATTGATTCACAACTTATTGTGCTACACTTAATGGACAATATTAAGTTGGAAACCCTAAAATTTTGAGAATTTATTTACGAGTTCATTTATTGGAACAAGAATTAATTTATTACTTATCATTACATTCCAAGATGCTTGAACACATTAACAGATGCATTGGCTAACTATGTGTTAGATAGACATTTGTGAAACTTGTAAATCATAAAGCATCACATATCAGACATGGTAAATTGGAAACATGTACACACACACACACACACACACACACACACACACATATATATATATATCTATAGATATAGATAGTGAGTGTTGTGAAAGAGTTTTCTACATCAAAATAACAAAATTTGTGTCCCAAGACACATGGCTTTATAAGCCTACATAGTGTAGAAAGTAAACTAGAAGTTGGCTATTCACCCACATGGTGCTCAGGATAGCACAAGAAAACTCTAATGACTTAGCCCAACAGCTGACGTAGTCTAGTGGAAACCCCTATGGTGTGCCTCTAATAGTGTAATGGCACCTCATCGATTGAGGCATACTCTGGAATCCCCCTGGTTAAAAATTCCAGGTTACACTTTACCTTGAGGATAGGATCTGCTCCTTCCACACATAGAGGAGCCTCCTCAATCTGGCATGCCATTCGCCTAGCTATTGGAGAAACCCCTAGAGGTATCTCTCAACCAACATCTACATGATTTTATAATTCAAATATTACTACACATATAAAAAAATTCCAAGTTACACTTTACCTTGAGGATAGGATCTGCTCCTTCCACACATAGAGGAGCCTCCTCAATCTGGCATGCCATTCGCCTAGCTATTGGAGAAACCCCTAGAGGTATCTCTCAACCAACATCTACATGATTTTATAATTCAAATATTACTACACATATAAAAAAAGTCCACTGTGCCACTAGAGGGAGTGGAAGATTTGGATCTCCTCATAAATCCATGCCTACATATGCCCAATCATTTACCATGATTAGCTTCTGACACAACCATCCAAAAAATGCTACAGGGAATGACATTTGTTGACCACCTCCATGTCGAGGCATCAACTCTCCCCATCTGAGTTATCATGGATCTCTGGGCACTGGTGGATCCACTTCCAACCATTGATAACATAAAAATGACACATGTTCTAGGATTAATGTCACCAAAATAGATTTGAAACCAAATTGTTTCAGATTCCCTGACTTGCACTTGGTTAGTTGGCTCTTCATACACACCAACAAACCTTCACGCCAATTGAAAACTATGGGATTTATACACTTGATCGCATACTGGAAATGAGACTTTATTGCCTCATGCAACACTTGTGTCCCATCTATTCGGGCCATAGCATGCTAAATTGTTCACACTGGGAGCTTGGCAATGTTCTTTATGTCAATTTTCCTGCTGTTGGTCTTGTTGGCATATATGTGCTCTCTCCTCCAGTACATGATCGAGATAGTTGCACCCGTTGTCCATTTCTGGACAACTCAGTAATGAAATACATGTCGAAGACCTCTATTTCAATCTCTTGATCCTTGAACATGAACATTTGGTGATCCACATCCCACCAACGTAATACGAGTTACAATAACTCATGTTGTGCTCTGATTGAGGGAACCATGAAGAACTTGAGAAATCTACATGCTCATAGGGAATCAATATAGTCTTGATCCTACATAGTTGATCCCAACTTAAACAGGAATGCAACAAGATACATATATAATCATGAAAACAAAGATACAACATGTTAGGATCCTATACTTTATAGGATTTGAAGTGATTAAGTATTTCACAATTTGCAGATTTCAAATTGTTCATAGATTACAATATTCAATATATTTCACAAAAAAAAAGAGAAAAGAAATGAAATGAAAAGAGGGTATATAAAAAGAAGAAAAATAAGAAAATAAGAAGAAAAAAGAAAACCCTAAATGTTTTTCAAATCATACAGTCTAAGCATGATTGAACAAATTTCAATTTCTATTGATAGGTTAGAAAATAAAGATCTGCCAAATAGTTTAATCTCGGCAAATTAGTAGCTAGGTAGAAATAAAATTGGTTCAACTGTTTAATTTGGACCAAGGGGATAAATAAGTGATAAATTAGGTTAGAATTTAAAAGAAGAAATAGATAAAAAGAGAAAGAGTTTGCAAGTCCAATTGAACCCTGCAAATGAAAAAGAAAAAATGCTAGACTAGAAAATAAGGGTAGGTAGATTGAAGATTCAAAGAAAAAAGGACATGATAAGTTCTTTATGATTGATTTGATAAATATCAAAGTTTTCTAAAAGTCAGGAAAAGAAATTAAAGGGAAGGGGTTCAATATTAAGTTTCATAACCTTATGCTATACCCTCTATCCCTATATTCCGCCAGCCCTCATTTGTTTCCCTACCCACCATGCACTCATTTGTCACATCCTATCTTGTCTACCTCCCATCTCTCACCCAATCCTCACTCACCCTCATGATCCGACGGCTCGTGTCCTTTTCTGGCACCCCCCCGCCCTCCGAAAGTTAATCTTGTGGGGGGGGGGGGGGGGGGGTTCCAAAACCAGTGGTGTCCAAGACATGTCGTGCCCTCGTAATTTTGCACCCCTCCTCATACCACTTACCAGTCCCCAGGTGCCCCGAAAAGCAGTTTATGTTGTTACTTAAACTGCTCTGCCATTGTGACCGCTTCATCACTCCCGCCACCTCGCGATGCCAAGCTATCCCAACTGCCCTATCACCTCCATTCCCACCATTATACATTTAATTGGCTAGACATTTAGACAACGAACCCATTCCAAGTCAAGCCAATCGAATGACATCACTCCAAATCCATAAAAGCACCATTTCATATTCATTTTCAAATTTTAGTATGTTTTCACTATTTGCAGGCATAATTCATTTCCCTCCAGACATACACAGAGAGTACATCGTGCATACAGAAACAACAATACAGTTGTAGAAAGATCCATTTTTCTGCAGTGATCGAATATTCCCATTCTGGAATCCCATTTATGGTTAATCCCTTTTCTTTCTGCCTAACTAAATTCCCATTTCTTCCTATCCCCTTCTATTATAGATTCAACATAGGGCAATTTCAGAGGTTTTTCTCAAAAGACTGTATCCATGAAACCCAAGGAAAAGGAACAAGAAGTATTTAATCCATTGGTGCACCCACCATTGGATTTGGATCACATACCACTTGCAGATATGGATATTAAGATACATGAAACAGTCTCAGAGTTTGATTTGTTTGACATATATAGCTAGTGGGAGGATAAATTTGTGGATGAGATGGATGACATAGGTCTCTTGGACACTAATATTCCTTTTTATATTTTTCCTAAAACACACAGTAGCCCAAAACTGATTAGGAAATGCCAATCATGCTACAATCCACAGCAAAGAGCAGTGATGACCCCAACAAGACATATTTTGTTTACCATTGATGCCAAGTCGATTATGAAAATGATGGAAGCCCCTATTATTGAAGGAACCACTCCCTTTTCCCATGAGATTCTCAATCAAATGTATTAGAAGCTTGACTTTTATAAAAGAGCTAAAACGTTAGATCTCTTCATGACTGAGCACACACCTTTGCCAAGCAAGAATCCTCCTTAATCCTCCTCTATTTTCCCTAACATAACTAGACACATTGTCATTTTCCTCTCTTATTTACTTGGCTATTATTTAGATCAATGGTTTGATGAAGCTATCATAGCTTTCTTGTCTATTCTGTCAACATAATCCAAGCCCTTTGTTCTCTTCAATTTCAACCAATTTTTAGCAGATGTCATTCATGAGCAACTTGTAAATTTCTTTACAGAGGAAGTGTTTTATTACTCCTCAGTTTTGGTGTATATGTTGGTTTATTTTTACGGAGATAGGTTCCACTTTACTATGAGCAATATGAATGAGGAAAGTGAACCCCAATCTGTTATTTTCTCGACAACATTAGTGATGAAGGACTCTAAAGACTTCAGCTACAAAACATTTGTAGAAATTTTTGTTCACCCAACAATTAGCCTCCTTAGTGGGATTCCAAAATCTAAGATCAGTGAAGAAATAAGAGGAATTATGCAGTTGATAGACCAAGCAAGAACATGTGATTAGTACTTGTACCAAAATTACATTGAATTAAGAGTATATGGCTATGAGTTGGCCCCTTATAAGGTACCAAAGTTCCTCACCATGAGGATCTTTACACTTGAATATATTAGGAAAATGATTAATGCTGATGAAATGCATTTTTGTAGTAGCTAAGAAAAAGTCCTAGTTCAGGATCAAATCTCAGATTGGTCCCTTAATTTGTAACAGTAGAGTAGTAGGGGAGGAGGCAAATAAAATATTGAAAGAAATGAATTCCACCCACAGTTTTACATGGTCCTGTGCCCCATGGGGTATCATCTCCAAGAATAGGGTGGAGAACAAGTCAAAAACCTATATTCACACTCAAGGGCCTGAAATTGAAAAATACATGAACCGATTTGAGTGGATGGTTGACACATTGCAGGAGGCTAAGGAACAAGTGATCTCTTCTTCTAGTGCACAGACTCCAAGACAATAGGAAAAGCAAACCACTAAAGATAGAATAGAAAAGAGAAAAGAACAAGAATAGGGAGTAATAAGGAAGAGGCCTAGATAAGATCAATCACGAGGGACTGGTACTTCTATGAGGGAATTCAAGCTAAAATATAGGAGAAGCCCAGAAAGAACATGAACATAGACAAATGATCTTTGTAGCAAACAATCGCCAATATTATTGATATTCCAGATTCATCCCCAACTGTGGAGGAAATTCTTTCCTTCCACTCTGAATTCGAAAAGGCAACAGTCTCTTCAAGTGTCCTCATCTACAAATGTGACTGAAGGAAAGGAAGAGACAACCTTTGACACGTTCAGGGAGATTAAAATCAGGAATGAAATATTGAAAAAGAGCACTTATGCTCAATTTTGGAAACAAAGTGCAACTGTACAGTGAAGACTTCTCTCTACCTTTGAATCAGAAAAGCGAAAAATGCATATGGCATTTTTAGAAGCACACACAATAGAGCCCAGAAATCCAGCAAATTACAAGAAAACTTATTTTGAGTTTGATGCAAGAAGTGTTCATCCAATTGACTAACTGGAAATGCCCAAGAAAATAGGTGAAATGATTTACTCTAACCAACACTTCCATGAATTTGTTTAAAATGTAGGCATCCCTATCAAATTCTCAATGCCAATTAAAGATGGAAAGGATTTCATCACAATCAAAGGACACTAAAATTAAGTCTTTAGAAGACTTGGTAGTGAATATTTGGTATGACCGCTCAGATGTAAAAGCAGTTGAAGAAATAATAAAGAAAACGAGATGGATATAGCAGCTTTGAAGAAGCATCTCAAGATCCCTACTACACATGACCCACTGACTAAGGAGATAGAGGAAACATAAAGCCAAAAGGTTGATATGATGAAATTAATAGTGGAGCAGTCTCTGCAGATCAAAAATATGGAAGTAGAGATGGAAAGAATGGTGTAAGAGAAAGAAAAGTTAGCACAGATGGCTAGCGCAACAATGGAGGCCCTTCCTCTAACAAGCCCTCCCATAACCACTCTAGCAAGTGCTGTCATAGGAGTGGGAAGCAACACACAACAACTGGACAAATCAATGGAAGGCATGAATCTATAGACTAAGGAGATTAAAAGAATAGAAAGTCAAGTTAATGTGTTGCAAGATCAAATCAAGAGGGCCAAAAGTAACCATTTGGTGGAGATGCAAAGGGAAAAAACATTGATTGAAGCACTACAAAAATCAGAGAAAGAGAACACTCTAGGAAGAGTGAAGGAGATTATTTGGAATAATATAATAAATGGAATGAATGAAATTTGGCCCAACATACAAATTATCTTTGAGAAAAAAGAATTAATTGAAAAGGCCAGAGAAGCTATTTCAACTACTAATGAAGAGTTGGTAGACATTCCAACAAGAACAAACAGGAAAATCAAGAAACAAGTATGAGATGGAAGAGTTGGGAGTAGAAGATAGAATAGAGACTATACTTAAAGTGAATAAGGTGCTAAGTAAGAAGAGCTTAAATGTATAGCTAGAAGAGAAATGTCAAAATTTGGAGCTGACAATGAACAAGTTCTTCAACAAAATGCATCCTTTACATCACAAAGGTCTCCCCTCTCTGGTTGTCAGAAATGACAAACTCATGGCCAGAGAGGATTATGCCAAGAGACTCTAGGGCATAGCCACAGATGCGAAAAATCTTTCCAACATCAAAGGGAACATAATAGGAAAGGCATTGTTGGAAGTTATCACCAATCAAATCTACATTGAGCATGAGCTAAAACATGTTTTTGTGGTGAAACCCACTTTTGCAAAATACACTGAAGCTAATGAAATATATAGGAGGTTAGTGAAGACCAAGATTCTAGATGAAGAAGCGTGGAGTGACCTGTGTGATTATCAGGAGGAACGAGACAAAGATGATTGAAGTGACAAAGAAAATAGGAGTTAGCACCAGCCATGTCAGCAGAGTCACTACAACATATTTAATTTCTCAGCAACAACATCCCTAAAAAAGAGGACGAGGTGTTCCAGTTTTCTCAGCGTGGCCACTTCGTGGTTACACTAGTCAATTTTCTTTTGTTGTAATTAATATTAGATTTCCATGTGTATAAGGCAAATCATTCTAGGTTTTGAGTTAAATACTTCATGCATTGGAAGTATTTGGAGGTTGGACCCAAGTCATTTGAACTATTTTTTCTAATTGGAGGATTGTAATTTTCAAGCTAGAGCATCAATAAAAGGACAATATGCAAGATACTTGATCTGTTTTGACCTGGTGATGTCTTCTTTTCTGTACTGAATGTATCTATGTTCATTTGTTCATGCATCTTTGAGTCTTATTGCAAAGTAGAAATTCTAGTTTAAGATATGTTGTTGGAGCACCTTATTACTATCTGTATTTGCAATCTAAATGTTTTCCTCTAAGGTATGATTAAAAAAAACATAACTTCTTTTTAATCATTACTAATATCACTTTTCTTTAATTTCACTTTTCACTATGCTTTTAGATCAAATAAAGGCAGTTAGCTCCCCTTGTAAATTCTCTGGAAAATTGATGCTACCACCTAGCCTTAGAATCCATAGGCCAATGGAAAGGATTCAAATATGATCTACCCCAACCAAAGAACTAAGAAATTAAGTATTAAATTTCCTTCATTTTTATATCTAGCCTAACACATTAGAACACTGAAAATAAAGTTAAATATTAAAATATAGAGAGATCCCTCTCTAAGTCTAGGAGGGTTGGATCCTGGGCTTTTAGGTAGTTTGATGTATGTTATGTGACTTTATCTTGCCAATATTCAAAATGACAGTATGATAACACAACAAAAAAACACTTCATTTCATTAATGTAAAAATACTGAACTATCCTGAAAAGTAGAATGGAAATAAGATAGCTCGGGCGATGATAGCTTATCTCTGAGAAGATATGTGGCAGATACATGCCTCTGAACTGAGTTACAGTGAGGCTCAAGGGCCTTTTTATTATTTAAAAATAAGAGAAAACCCTAAAAAACAAAAACCCTAACGTGAGGAGATGTACCACTAAGAGTTTATGGGCCTCGTTGGGGTTAGTTGGGCAACCAACTTCCCAAGGTCGTACCTTGGTCATATTATCTCCACTTGATGCCTATGATACCTTGTTGGAAATATCTCTCTGAGGAATACAACTTCCGATGTGATTTCCATATCAATCTCTGAAGGAATTTTTCCAAAAAAATGTCGTTTAGGGCCTCGAAATGAGCCCAAAAGTTCAAGACCCGAAAACTACCAAAAATAGTAAATTGTGCTAAAATTAAGGAAACTAATAACTGAAAGAAACAATGGTGAGGTTCCAAGTGGAATAGGTGGATCGCCACCTATATCCACTTGAATCATTCCTCCCATCTTAGGAAGAAATGGTCACCATTAGGTTGAGTTCCTCCATGAGATGAGGAAACTTCTGCTAAACTTGGTCCCTGGTGAGCCATTTTCCTTGGTGAAGGAGTTGGCCAGCTTTGACAACTCGATATCATGGTATCCTCTATTGTCAAGTTTTCTTTATATCTGTGTCCTTGATCTTATCAGTCGTGGCCTATTCCATGCAATCCGAGTTGAGCTCTATTAGTGTGAATTATTCTGCAATGTTAGATGTGTCTAGTAATGGTGGAAAGTATGGCCGAAGGCAATATACATTGAACACTAGATGTAGACCAAGGAATGGTGGGATGGTAAGCTCAAAGGAATTATCACTGACAGCCTTAGTGATGGTGTATGACCCATATCGGAGTAGGAAAAGCCCGCAATGAGGTCCAACAAGGTGCTCCTTCTACAAATGTAGCCAAACTTTGTCTCCCATTTGGAACTTGTGTTACTAGATGCTGATCATGGCATTGCTTGTACTTAGCATTATCTTTGTCCAATATATCATGGACCTATTGGTGGATGTGTTGAATGCACTCAATGAAGTTGTTAGCCCTTTCAACTTTGGACTCCATGTGAGCTAAATTTACCTAAGTGGTGGAAAATGGTATGGCCACATCAATGGGGAATAATGGTTGAAATCCCAACCCTACCTGAAAGGGGTTGTGGCCTGTTAAGTTGTGGAGAGCTCTGTTGTTGCCGTGTTGGACATAGAGGATACTTTCATCCCATGTACGTGGATGCTTTGGGTTGTACATGCGTAGAATGTGTACGATCAGTTTTTTGACAACCTCTATTAAGCCATTAGTTTAGGGATGGAAAGTCGTGGACTTAGTAAGTTTGATATCTAGCATCGACCAAAGACTTGACTAAAATGTACTTAGGAATTTTCTATCCCGATCTGAGATAATGGATTGTGGGATCCCAAAGTGTACCCAGACTTGCTCAAACAAGAGTTTAGAAGTGGCCTCTATTGTGATACTCTTCTTACAGGCCTCCATGATGGCCATCTTAGAGAATATGTCAACGACCACGAAAACACAATCTTTGTCGTTCTTAGTAGAAGGAAGGTCCAGCATATAATCCATGGAGACAGATTCCCAAGGCTAACTAAGAGTAGATAGAGGATTATATAGGCCTTACTTAATGATGGTTGGTTCAACAATGGAATAGGTAGTGCAAGATCTAATGTATTTCCCAACATCCTAACGAAGTTTCAGACAATAAAAATACTTCTTTAATACTGCCACAATTTTCTCTACTATGAAATGTCTAGTGACATGACTATAGTGCGCCTCCCAAATCATCTTGGCATGCTTAATTGAAGGAACACATATGTGTCCCAAGTGGCATAACAGTGCACCCTGAAGGTGAAAATTTGGAACTTGCTTCCCTTCTAGAAGTGTCTAGTATATGCTGCCGAATTTTGGATCACTCTTGTAAAGATGTGGCCACCCTGATGTCTCGTGCCCATAGGAGTCCAACACAGTGATTAGCATCAATATCGATGGTTGGCTGATCCAGGTGGATACTGGTGTCCACCCACCTATTCCACTTAGACCCCCACCATTATTTCTTTCAGTTTTTCAGTTTCCTTATTATAAGAGCCCTATCCTAGGGTCTTCTAACAGATCTATTTCTCTAGAATTTAAATGTAATAAGATGCAATAATTTACTTTCTTACAAGACTTTTAAACAATGAAAATTTACCATTTACATTCTAATCCTTATAACTTATAGTGAACATTTCATTTTAATAAATTTACATGTGTAATATATAGAGGAATACATATACAAGTCGCTGGTGGAGATGCCTTTGAGATGTTATCGCTGCTAAACGCTCCTCTTGACTACCCAACTGGATATACCTCCCAGCCAACTAGGAAATAATTCCTAGCCCAGGAAACCTCCATAGGTTCCCTAGCCCTCCGAGCCCATGGCCAACCAGATTTAGTGTATGTCCAAGATGAATGATCCAAACCAAGACGAACAATATTTCCCTCCTCTCAACAACCCAAGAAACCTCCACAAGTTCCTAAGGTCTCAAAAAATCACAGCAAATCCTAAAATCACAGCCCACCCAAATCACAGCCAGTCCCAAAATCAAGCAAGACCCCACATGCCCTTTTCTCCCTTCCTCCTTCCCTTTTATACCCTCCCTATCTTCTCCATCTCAACACCTCTCATTAATGTCATTAACTTCTCATCCATCCTTACAGTTGACTTCTCTTCTCCCAAGTAAATCTGGGAGTACATTTGGAAATATGATATGAATATAAAATTGAGAAATTATTGGGAGAGGACCATGTCTTCTCCCTAGTAAATGTGAGAGTACATTTGGGAATGTGAGATGAATAAATTAATATAATTATATTAATATAATATATATATATATATATATTATATATAATAATATATAATTTTAAATAATGGAAGGAGACCATATCCTACGTAAGATTCAATTTGAGAAGGCAAGATGGGAATTTGAATAAAATAGAAATAATGAATTTTATATTAGTAAATAAATTTATAGTTTCCAAAATGAAGGTATTCACCAATATTTCTCAATATTTTCAGGTAATGTAAAAATTAATAAATTTTCATAATAAGATTTAAGTGGGGCATTACATACACCCCTCCAAAAAAACTTCTTCCCGAAGTTAGAATGAAAAGATACAAGGAGTTCAAAAGCATAGTAAACCGGAGAGAGTTATAGCAGTAAAATTTGATAAGTTAGACAATGACATTACTTCTCATCAAGAGTCTCCAACTGATCTATATCCCCCTATCCATCTTGACCTACTTCTGTTCCAACCCTATCCATCCTCTTTTGCTTTATCAATGGCAATGACCATACTAACCACTGATAAAACCGGCATGGTGGAAGCGTTGACTATATTGACCTAACTTCCCTAGCAGGCAACTGGCAATCGTCATCACACATTTAGGGGAGTGTGTCGACCACTACCCTCCCAAGGTTCCAGGTTTCGGAGGATACATGGTAAGAAATTCCTCCACCACTCCCTTACAACTAGGGTCAATGACCTAACACGGACCACACTGTAGAGCTGGTTTGGACTTGTCATCGAATAAACTAGTCAAGTCGTCTTGCCACCTGTCATTTGCATTTTACTTGTGTCATAAGAGTGCATATCAAGTAGATACCAAATGTAGTAGAATAATGTACATTATACCTTCCTCATGACAAGTCTTGACCTTCCCTCAATGGAAGAGTAGATCTTAGCTATCATATAGTTCTTTCCCCCTGTGGGTTAGCTCTCATTCATGCATTTATATAACAACAAGACATATAATCATCACATTATTAAGTCTAGTATCCACGTGTCAATCTGGCAATTCATATTGGAAGTAAATCCTAAATTCACTAAGTCATTCATTTAAATAAATCATATTCACTTGAGCTATATATGAACCAAAATAATTCTGATAAGTCACACACTAGATAATCCATCACTAAGTGAGTCATACCTGTAGGCCATACATCAACCATTTTTATCATCAATATCAAATCTATCTTATAATTAGTCTCATGTGTCAAACCAAATGCATCAATATTACATAATGTTCATAAATAAATAACATAGAACTGTAAAATAGAACCTTAACATAGGTAGATGTCTAAGTCAAAAATGAGAATTGCAGATGCTCGAAAAGTGAGGGGTAGTCATGATGCATAGTCTCTGCATCCTCCCAGGTAGCAGATCCTGGGCTATACTTGTCCCACTAGACCTTAACTTGGTCCACCATGTGACGTTTGATTTGTCAAACCCTACAGTCCAATATGTGTAATGGTTTGACCATTATGGTTCCCATGTCTGAGACAAGACAATAGGCAACTAGTCCAATCTTCTCTTTGATCCTAAAAGGTCCTACAAACCAAGGTGACAATTTTGTCCCCTTCCCAAACCGAATGGTGTTTTTGTTGGGCCAAATACAAATAAAAACTTGGTCCCCTACTTCCTAACTATGATCAGTCCTATTTGAATCAGCATAACTCTTCTATCTATCCTGTGCTTCCTTTAACCTTTGTCGAACTTGATTTACCTATTCCTCCATAATAAGCCACTCAAACTCCACCCTCAACTCAAATATGGTTTAAAAGCTTTCCAAGGAAATGGCACCCACCTCAAGGGGTCTCTCAAGTTGCTTCACCCAAAGATTGTAACTAACATAAACAATATAATTAAAGCATTGATACTCAAACATGTAAGAGGGTCATAAAAAATTTAATAACTCACCAAAAAAATGTTAGGGTCATAAATTACATAAATCATAATTGTGAGCATGTTCTGTTTCTTGTGTGTTTTTTTTCAAATGCATTGGAATTGCACTCACAACCTAAAGAAGTACAAGTTTGGATAAGCACCCAAATTTAAAATCTCTCTGAAAGTGCAGTTTTTCGACAATAATCTCTCCACCAAACATCTACAACAAATAAGATTTTATAGAATATAAAAAAAAAACAATAGAAAAAAAAAATAAAAGAAGAAATAAATTTTCAAATAAAGCATGTAATTAAAATTCTAAAATCTACTGGCTTTCCTCGCATTAAGGTTTTCCTTTTTTGGATAATAATGTGAAAAACAAATACCTTGTTGGCATTCCTATACATCTCCATCTCTCAAGTAACTTTTGTAATAAGCTAGATCAAGGATCATCCTCTAAATATAATAAACCCTTCCATAACCTCGCCATCAAAATCAAAATTAAATAAGAAAGAAAAATAGAGGTTGAGGACCAGCATTGCTGCATGAATCGGTCAATGGAATTCCATCAGTCATGAAACAATGACATATCTTTGCATGCTTTTTTTTTTAATCCAAGATTACCATTGTCCTCATAATAAGATTTGATAGCAACTTTGACCCTATCCATGGTCTCGTACTAGTAGCCATCCCTCTCAATCAAGTAAAGAACCTTTACCAAAGGTTTTTTAATCGTGCACACTTCCTCCACACCAACCCAAAAGGAATCTCAAAACACTAGGTTAGCATGATTCTCCCTTTTGTCTCACTCTAAATGCACAATCACACCACTCATCACAGATGAACATCCTCTCCACCTCTAATTGACAACAATTCAAAGATAGAAAATATATGAATATGGTAGCAAAATGTATGATGTCAAGATGCAACAAATACATGGTTTTATATGTATTTTATGATGCTCCTGTCATGTTCAATGACCTCCTTGATAAAGTAGATTACATCCTCAATCATCAAATCAAAGCAATGGGCAGTATATAAAGTCCAAAACAATGTGGTGTGCCTCTCCATTATCAACTTGGCAACAACCACATAATTAGAAGCCATATTAGTTACCAGTTGCAAAACATGTTGCACACCTACCCTTGCACAAACTCATCCAACAATTCAATGTTGCATCTTTAATAGGCACTAACACATAAACAAGTTTAATAAACAATGCAACCATGGAACAATGTAACAGTAATGAACAAGGGTCCTGGCCATCCCATTAGTCAAACCATCAAACATTTTTTGAATCCAATGGTCTCCCATGATTGTCATAGGTACTCCAATCTAGTAATAATATCAGCCTTTTCCTTTTGAAGAAAACGTTGGTCTTGTCAATGCTCAAAGCTATCTCTCCAAAATAGAGACCTCCCTGCAAGCTTGTCTACTTCTTCTTTCGTCTTTCCTTTAACCATTGATCTGATGGAAGGTTCTACACATGTCCAGTTCTCAAAACAAAGAAAGTTGAGATCCTTGGGGAAAGGTTTACCCATGGGGTCAGTCTCACTGTCCCTAGTCCCAAATATGCCTTTGATTCTTGATGATCTAGCTACTCCAACAACATTTTCAAGATTTAGACTAGTTGTTTCTTCTTTCTTGTAATTTTCACGGGCAACTTAGGTGAGTTTTGAGCTTGAAACTGTACAAATCTCAACCTCTTTGCTCTCTATTCAAATTTTGTCAGTTTGTCCTATCTTGAAGTTCACCATTGTTGGATTATCATTACAACACACCATGTTTCCAAAATGGGTCCAAAGAATTTGGAATATTTCCAAGGCAATTGTTCAACTTCAAACTTCAAAGCTAAGGCCAAAAAAAAAAAAACTAGTAAAAAAAAAAATAAAAAAAATCATAAAAGAACTCGAGTAAAAAACATCATACTTATAAAATTGTTCTATGATGCATAGAAAAACAATAATAAGAGGCAAGCAGTGTGCACTTCGTAAACCCATGTATAAATCTCAAAAAAGGGTTAGAGGGTAGAGTCATAGAATTTTATCAAAATAACTGGGAATATGAAAACTATAATAGAAATCAATCTCCAACCCAAGAGAAATACCTTTGACGGAAATGAAAAAGGTTGTTTGGCCCTCCTAAGATTGATGAATGATGATTCTAAAATCCTTCTCTCTCAGTCCCCAACAACTACAAAGACAAATATAGCCCCCAAAAAAATCGAATTTTGGCCTTGAATGCACTTTGTCCCAACCTAGGGAATTTTTGTTTTTTTTTTGGTCACGAAGTGATTTTTTTTAGGAGGAGGAAATGTGATTTTATGAACTTTTCAAAGAGTTTAGATTTATGCTGCTGATTTTTCATTTTTTGTTTGACATTATGATTTTTTTCATGGTGCCAACAATACTGACCACCTTTTTTTCAACTTGGGGGTCATGATATATCATATAATGAGGAGAAAGATAAAATGAGATAATTTTATTTAAGTCCAAAAAATGCCCATAAAACTGGATCAATAGGACTAAGATGGCACATCCTTTACAGGTACAAAGT
>APFE031397025.1:0-10467 GCA_000404065.3 Pinus taeda | reverse complement strand
AAAACTCCTGCACAAATCAGCGATTCGACCTACATGTACAAGCGCACTCCCTCTCTCCTGCGTGCATGTGCGAATAGAATACTACGTTGGGTTGTAAGAGCTCAACCCTCACTCAATTTCTTTTGCTCAAATGGTGAGTCCTGCAATCTACTAAAACACCCAACTCTTACTTCATTGATCTCTCACACCTGCTTGTGCTCAACTGACTTGCCACTAATTCACTCCATCTCCTCTTATAATTTCAATCTCATCCCTAATCTCTCTCTCTCAATGCCTGAGATTAAATCATAAGTTAACTTAGGATTTTTTAATTTTTCCTAAGTCTAAATTTAGGAAATAGTTAAATAAATTAATATTTTGTTAAAGTGGCAGTCTTCTAAGATTTTTTGCTAGTCTAAGCACTAAGACAAGTAACGCATATGAATTCCCATCTCTCTAGAAAGTATCTTAGTGATTGAAGTGGCATGAGTTGCATCACAAAAACGACTATTTCAACCCTCACTTCTGTACTCCAATCAACACTCCCGCTTAGAGAGGAAGGTGTTCTACACTACACCCAACTTCTCTCTCTGGTATACAAATCTAGTCCTTGGAACCGCCTTGGTTAGAATGTTTGTTGTCTACTCCTTCGTTGGTACGTAATAGAGTGAAATTGTACGTCTCTGAACAATATCTTTGAGTGGTGATAATGCATGTCAACGTGCCTAGAGCAATCATGAAACACAGGATTTTCAAAGAGCTTAATGCAGCATTTATTGCCATGGTGTCTTGTTGTAGGCTCCAACTCTATCCTGAATAAACCCATGAGAAGCTTCCTCAACCAAATAGTTTCGTACCTCGCCAAACTAGCAACCATGTGCTACTCGGCCTTGGCTTAACTCAATGTAATTGATCTTTGCTTCTGGCTAAACCAGGAAACAACTACTAATCTAACACTAAATACATATCCTGATGTGAGCTTCCTGTCTATGGAGCTCCTTGCTCAATCTACATCAATGAAGCCCTCAAGCTTCAACTCATCAACCTATCTAATACCATAATCCATGCTCTATTGTCCCCCTGAGATATCTCAACACGTGCTTAGCAACAACCCAATACACTCTTGTAGGCTTGACCAAAAACTGGCTCAATGAGTTAACTACAAAATATATATTCGGCCATGTGTTCACCAAATACATCAGTAACCCAATCATTTGTTGGTAAAGTGTAGGACCTACTCGCTCTAATCTGGATGTATCCACCTTCTTCTAGTTTATGACTAGAGGTGTGGTCATGGGCTTGCAATCCTGCATGTGAAATCTCCTCAAAATTTGCAAAGCGTACTTGCCCTATCCCACAAAGATTTCTCCATCACCCTGCAAAACTTCTAGCCCAAAAAAATAGTGCATCAGCCCCAGATCCTTCATCTCAAACTCACCTGCAAGATCTCTCTTAGACTCTTAGATGAGCTTGCCTTCGGCTATTAAAATAAAATCGCCCACTATAACACCAGAATAAGTGACTCACCTCCAACTACAATGTAACAAAGGTTGGAGTCTACTTCACTCTTGGTGAAACCCAATCCTTGAAGGCAACTATCTATCTGAGCATACCATGCTTGCGAAGCCTACATGAGCCCATATAAATATCTCTCAAGTCTGCATATGTGTCTCTCTATTACATGTCTCGAGTCCCTCTAGCTGCTCAATATAAATATCCTCCTAAACAACCATATTGAGGAAGGTTGTTTTCACATCCATCTCATGGATTTTCCACACCATTTGTGTTGCAATAGTTGCAACCGTCGTGACATACAAATACCTGGAAACTGGGAAAAGGTCTCGTCATAGTCAACTCCCTCTATTTGCAAGAACCCCTTTGCTACGAATCTTGCCTTGTACTTGTTAATACTCCCATCGGCTCCATGCTTGATCCTGTAGACCCAGCGAAAGCCCACCACAGATTTTCCCTCTAGCCTCGGCACCACCTCCCAGACATTGTTCTTCATGATGGAGGCATACTCCTCCACCATGGCATCTTTTCACACATGTTGAGTGGTTGCCTCCTGATAACTAGAAGGCTCGACATCCAACAACTCTGTCATAAGCACCATATATCTCGTGCACCTCTGTCGTTCGCTGCTCTATCAAATTAATGTAATAGGAGCACCAACTTGCTCCTACACCTCCTCGATCAATTGATCTACCCACCTCGCTCTCCCCCTTTTGATGGGAGTCATTGCTTAAGTGGGTTCCACTCACTCTTGCATCTACATATCCCTCTTGTCCTCATCCTGTCCATGCACAGTTGTAGTCTTAGGTGTTGATTTAGCCTCCTACTTTGGAGCCTACTACGCTCTATGAACTTTTTCAAAGCCCTATCCTCCTCAAACTTCACGTCTCTTTTGATGATTGTCTACCTGTGTGCTGCAATCTACACCTTGTACACCTTGGATATCTCGTTGTAGCCCATGAAGATGCCCTTCTCTATTGTGGGCTTCAGCTTCTTCGTCTTCTCCTCTGATACATGGCAATACACAAGGCTACCAAATATGTGAAAATAAGACACATTCGTTTCTTCCTTGTAAACACCTCCTCTGGTTTAACTCATCCCAACACTCTATGTGGGCTCCGGCTATGCAAGAAAATTGTTGTATTGCATGCCTTAACCCAATGGAACTTGGGAAACCCTTGGTCATGCAACATGGCTTTGGTCGCTCTGACTATGGCCCTGTTCTTGCGTTCTGCTACCCCATTCTACTAAGGATTATATGGTGTGGCCAACTCTCCCCTAATGCCCTGCTTGGCACACAACTCCTTCAATGCATTTGAGATGTAGTCCCCAAAATTATCAGACCTCGGCACCTTGATTTCTCTGTTGGTCTGGTTCTCAACCAAGGCCTTAAACTCCATAAACTTCTAGAAGACTTAATCCTTCTTTTTCGTGAAAACTATCAAGGTCTTCCTCAAGTGATCATCTATGAACGTGACATAGTACTTGTACCCACTAAGGGATATTATAGAGAAGGGACCACATATATCTGAATGAACAAGGTCTAAGATGACCTTGGTCCTATTGTCTCTACTAGGAAAAGACGACTTGGCATACTTGCCAAGTGTGCAACCCTTGCACGCCCCATGCTGATATAGACTACACTGTGGCAACCCTGTCGTTATCTCCTTAACATTCTTCAACACTCCATGCTACAAATGCCCCATGCGCCTATGCCACAACTATCCAAGCTCGTTGCCTAAGTCACGGCTTCCTCTACTAGTCAACGTTGTGGCTATCTCAAATTGTAATTTGTGCAAGCTCTTGTGCCTAACCCTAATATGCTTCGCCACCTTGGAGTCTGAGGGCTTTATAAAAACCCTACCATCTTTGAAGGTTACCTCATACCCCTTATCCTCCAATGTTGACACTGAAACGAGATTCTTCTTGAGCCCAAGTACATAAAGAACATCTCTAAGATATAAAGGTCTGCAAATCCCCTCTCAAAACAAATTGTACCAGTACCCTCGACTCAATACTTCCCATTGTCTCCTATCTCAATATCGAACTGCATGTCATTCTCTGAGAATTTATTGAAATACTTCTTACTTCCTATCACATAACAGGACGCACCATTGTCTAAATACCATAAACTAGTAGCCATTGAACTCACCATACATGCAATGAGTGAGAAATCCTTCTCAAAATGAGAGGAGAACTCATCTATCTCTGCAGAGGCTGCTACTTGGTCCTTCTTGGACCCTTTCTTCCTGTTAGGGATTTAGTATCATAATGCCCAAACTGGTGCCACGAAAAACAATTGATCTTACTGAGATCCTTTTTCTTCTTCTCAACCTTGGAACTTAGCTCTCCACCACCACTGCTCTTTTTACCCTTAGACTCAATCCCTTTGATGGCTAGAGCGATATTTTCTTCATCTTCCTCGCTTTTAACACGAGATCCAGCTTGAGCTTATCTGTGAATCCTCTCTTGGGCACGGTCACCCCACTCCCTATATGGAAAGTTTTTTCAAGCACATATCCCATCTGTGAAGGCTTGCCATGACTTGGTGAAACCCAACAAAGCAAAATTTACCAGATCCCTATCTAGAAATGTCTCACTCACACCAACCAACTCTTCCTTTACTTTGGCAAAACTTGGCAAAGGTAAGAAACCATTGAATCTGACTTGGACATTTTAATGCTCTTGAGCTTGTCCTTCAATACTGCCTTTTTGGCCTCGCTTGAACACTGATAGAGATGAATGATGGTAGTCCACATTTCTTTTGATTTCTTCTTCCGTGTTGCTTAACTCCTTCCAAGATAATCCTTCTTGCCTTGGCATCCATCTTATTGTGTCGAGCCAACAATTGAGGATTTGTCAGTGCGGCTGGGACGTTATCAACAAAATTCCAAACCCCTTGTTCATCTAACATCATTGCTATCCTTTCACACCATAAACAAAAGTTGGATGCACCGTCCAAATTGTCTTCAAATCTGAGCCCTTGATATGTCATGCTACCAAAATCGAACAGTTGAGTACAGATTGCACTAGGAGAACCAATGCACACTATACAGAACCCTAAGCCAAATCAATCTGATAGCTTTCTCCCTCTAAATCGTAGAATCTGCTCCTAAAGATAAAATTTGTGCTTTGTCTTCAATCAAAAACTAAGCTCTACCATGTTAGATATCTTTGAAGCCCAGTGAATTGATTTGTAGCTTCTAGGTGTAAAAACACAAAAACATAAACTAATACTCTAGAAACTTAAATCACAAATGCACTAAGTTTTCTAACATAATATGCACAACGGAAGAATAAATCAGAAGACAAACACATCAAACATAGAACACAAAATATACCCAAGAAACCTCAACCTTAGGGAACACCTACAATGTTGTGTTTTTTTTATTTTCTTCAGCAAAGGATTTTCTTATGAGAATTACAACAAGGAAGAAACTTCCCTTTTATCACAATAAACCACTTGATCACCCTACAAGTAAATCGATCTCCCTTCCTACGCACTAGATCTACAAAACTCTTGCACATATTAGCGATTTGTCCCACGCGTGCGAGCGTACTTCCTCTCTCATGTGCGCATGTGCAAATGGAGTATTGCATTGGGCTGTAAGAGCTCGACCCTCACTCGATTTCTTCTGCTCAAATGTTGAACTATCCGTTGAAATATGCAACTAGGTTTGGTCTTCATAATGTCATATGTAAACATGATTTTATGTATTTGATATAAAAGAGAACAAAACAAAAAAAACAAAAAACAAAAAACAAAAAACAAAAATTATTATTATTGTTCTTGATGCATGGGTTTCATGCTCAAGGTTATAGGTCAAGCACACATTGAGTGTTTCTAGGGCTTGTCATTGAGTCAACAAGTCTTTTGAATCATCGTCATGTATGGAGACCCATTTGGGCTTATTGTATCAAGTCAAAGAAATTTTTGTATAGTCAAAAATGTCAAGAATAACCCTCCAAGACCTTGTCATACAGCAGTCAACAAGTCGGCCTATCTCCTATGAAGTCGGCCTCCTTGAGAAGACATGTCAGCTTATTGAATGGTTATTCAATCTCTTGAAGAAGCCTATATATAAGGAAGAACTCGACCTCCTTCGAAAGAGACGTAGAAGCACACGAAGTTTGATCTTTAGCAATAGAGACAAGACATAGCCAATGAAGGAGAGGAGAATAAGCAAAAGATAAATCGGTTTGTTTTTTTTGGTTACTTTACCTTACACGTGCGAAGAAGATTAGGGCATACATCTACTACAGGTAGACCGAATTACAAATCCATCTAGAAGTATCATTTTGGTGCCAAGAATACTTGTTTGGGAAGTTGAATTCTTAAGGAAGTAAGCACTCTCCAATCGAAGGAAAGAAGAGATCAAGATTACCCCAAATCTACCACACGTACGAAAAGTACAGGAGGTCGAAAAGTTGTATGTAAGAGAAAGGTCGAAGTTGCAGTGAGGTTGCAAGTCCAAAGTCTCGAGAAGTTGCAGGTACTAGGCGTGTTTGACTTGGTAGATTTTGAAAGAGGGAAGTTCTTCAAAGGAGGAAGTTGACTTGGTCTTGGAGGGGTCTTGGTCAAGGGTCATAAGTCTTGGAATTCGTAATTTGAAGTTCTATAAGAAGAGAAGAGTTCTTATGGGTTTTCCTCTCAAGAGGAGAGGTTTTGTCCCTGGCTGATAACCTATATCTTGTGTCCTATTGTCTCATTGCTCATTATGGTTTGGAAGTTATTTGAAGATAAGAACATAATAATAATAAGTAAAAGGAGAAACTAATTAAGTAAAAATACATCACAAACAGTGATTAGAGTAAGAGAACTCACCTAATCTATTGCCCCTAAATTTCTCAACACTGTGAACTACTGAAACCCTTGATTCTTCCTTCGTTGATCTCTCACACCTGCTTATGCTCAACTGACTTGCAACTAACTCGCTACATCTCCTCTTATAATTTTGATCTCAACCCTAATCTTTCTCTCAATAGCTAAGATTAAATCGTGATCAATGGTTGAGATTAAATCATAAGTTAACTTAGGAATTTTTTATTTTTCCTAAGTCTAACTTTAGGAAACAATTTAATAATTTAATATTCTACTAAAGTAGCAGTCTTTTGGGTTTTTCTACTAGTCTTAGCACTTAGACAAGCAAAACTCTTACTTCTCTACTCCAATCAGCAGTTCTATTGTCCACAAACCAAACACCTCTTGTGACTGTTCTAGAAAGGCATGACACCAAGGCAAAGTTCTTCTCAAACTTTTCAGCGAACTCGTTCATTTGTGCAGTGACTGTCACAACTGTCTTTCCCTTGCCCTTCTTCCTGTTTCAACATTGACTAGCAAAATGCCCAAACTTGTGACATGCAAAGCACTTGACTTTGCTCGTGCCCTTCTCCTTTTAACCTTGTAAAGATCCACCTCCACTCTCATTCTACTTGGCCTTCCCTTTCCCTTTTTTATTGTGCAACAAGAGCAAGCTCCTCTTTCTCCTCACCACTCCTTCATTGTCCTACAGTTAATGAACTCTACTGGATATCCTTCTAGATGAAATCATCCCACAATCAGCTCCAGTCAGGCAAGTGTTTCCTAGTCAAGATCCCATCCACAAAGGTGGTCTATTGCTTGGCATGTCCTTTCAAAGTTACTTTCATAATCTATGAATCATTCACAACCTCCCCAACCACTGAACCCTCATCACAAGCTTGTTGGATCCTTGTGAGGTAAGATGTTACAGTCTTTTGGGTTTTTCTACTAGTCTTAGCACTTAGACAAGCAAAACTCTTACTTCTCTACTCCAATCAGCAGTTCTATTGTCCACAAACCAAACACCTCTTGTGACTGTTCTAGAAAGGCATGACACCAAGGCAAAGTTCTTCTCAAACTTTTCAGCGAACTCGTTCATTTGTGCAGTGACTGTCACAACTGTCTTTCCCTTGCCCTTCTTCCTGTTTCAACATTGACTAGCAAAATGCCCAAACTTGTGACATGCAAAGCACTTGACTTTGCTCGTGCCCTTCTCCTTTTAACCTTGTAAAGATCCACCTCCACTCTCATTCTACTTGGCCTTCCCTTTCCCTTTTTTATTGTGCAACAAGAGCAAGCTCCTCTTTCTCCTCACCACTCCTTCATTGTCCTACAGTTAATGAACTCTACTGGATATCCTTCTAGATGAAATCATCCCACAATCAGCTCCAGTCAGGCAAGTGTTTCCTAGTCAAGATCCCATCCACAAAGGTGGTCTATTGCTTGGCATGTCCTTTCAAAGTTACTTTCATAATCTATGAATCATTCACAACCTCCCCAACCACTGAACCCTCATCACAAGCTTGTTGGATCCTTGTGAGGTAAGATGTTACAGTCTCAAACGTTTGTACTCTGATAAAAACCAGTGAGGTCTACCCACATCTAGCATGTGGTACCCTTCTCTAATATGTGAGGAATTATGTGATCCCTCACACCATCCAAAATCATACCCATCACTTTCACATCCTTTTGATTGTGCTCAACTACTAGGTTTGGATCTGAAGGCACTTGGATATCTACGTTCGCAAAATTCCACAAACCATTCATTTTTACAACTATGATGGTCTTCTCCTTCCAGGGATTGATGTTAACAACCCCATCCAACATGTCTTCATATCGTAGACTACTCAGTGATGCCTTGGCCACAAAACCGTTGCTGGAAAATTAAAAATAATTTAGCTGCCATAAAAAGAAGAAATTTGTTGCTGCAAACTCTAGTGATCTCCAATCTCTCCTCGAAGTTTTTCTATTACTCTTATACCATGTTAAATCTCCTAATACCAACCCAAATTTATTTTCTCACAACCAAAAAAAAATTGTCAATCAAAAGTTTCTATTAGATAATCATGAAGGTATAAAATACAACATGGTTGTCTATGGCATGGTTGTCTATGGCTCTGCCAACTTCACTCCGACTGGATTTGTTAGCTAGGAGAGTTGGAATGTAATACATAAGATTTGTCAGTGAACTTTTAATTCTAGAGGGCTTAACAGCCATACATGCCAAAAAGGAAACAAAACAAGAGAGGTAACAGCCATGCATGCCAAAAATAAACAACACAAAAGGGGTCACCCGATGGTGGTTGTTGAGGAGGACGCAAAGGCGGTGCTACCATTGGGTCGTGTTGCTCATGCACATGATAATCAATGTGTTCTATTCTAGCCTCAAATTCATGCAGGTGGTCGGTCTGTCGTCGGTTCTTCACACATTGGCCAGTTGCTCCAATATCTTTGTCTGGCTATATTACATATCATTCATATAGGCCACTAATTCACTGCGGTCCTCATATTTGTTTTCTCTGAGGATATCCAGGATGGATTGGATTCCCCTCCATTGTTCAATGATCGACTCAATATTAATTGGCTACTCCACATGTCTCAGAGAGCGACCAGCATCTTGGGCGACCTGCAATCCAAATACTGACCCAGACCTGGTCCACTACACTATCAGCAGTACGCTTGACAACCTCCTCTAGACCCCCAGCTTTTAGACCCAATTGAGCCCCGACTACATTCCAGACGACCAAGCCAGAAGAAAGGGAACTTGACTCTAATTCTCGACGAAACCCATTAAAACAAAGGGAGGCAAAATTTGGTATCAATTTCAAACCAAACTTCAAGTAGGTGCGAAGGCCATGACGAGTAAGAATTATAAATTCCCTCCCCAACCCGACTAGACAATAAGACTTTGCCTTGCGAATAGCCTAGCGGCTAAGACAGTTTAAATTCAGAGTGACAGAAGGCAGCATTCGACTGCGCCAAGTAGAAGCTAGACTCAGAGACCTGTTGGCATTATGATTCTGGTTTGGTACTATGGCACAGGTGTTGTACTTGATGGCAACTCACTCTTGTGACAGATCTCAGTTCAGGCACTCAAAATCATGGAAATTAAAATACCCGCAGGTAATCCTAGAAGAAGCTGCGGACCCGCAAGTACGACGACCAAGGAGTGCGTACATGCACGCAGGTGATACGTTCAGAAGGTGCGGACCCCAGTTTCACTCTCTCCAATGCATAAAAGCGCGTGCACGTGGGAATTTTCATGAATGGCTCATGGTATTAGTCCGACAGTTTTTGATCCTATGGTTTTGGTCCGTGGTATTGCATCCAAAAGTATTGATCCCAGGTATTGGGTTCATGGTATTGTGTTAGTATGGTTTTGGACCATGGTATTGTGAAAGGCTTGCCTATAAAAAGGAAAGGAGATCACTTGGCTAGACACTTGTGAAATTTGAATACCTTAAGATTTGAAATTTTGGGTGATTGGTTTTAAAAGCTAGATCTAAATCAAGGAGAAAACTTAAGGCGAATCTATAGATATGTTGTGATCTCTCGGGCGCATGAACAGATCTGTGGATCTGACTGATTGTGGCACTTTGGAGGACTGTTAATTAGGCCCTAATCAGAAGTCCACAGGCGATCCGAAGGCGCAGTGCGGGGGTACGCAGCGCAGCAAAAGGCGCAATACGGGGGTACGCAGCACAGAAAAGGGTGCAGTGCGAGGTACGTAGCACAACAGAAAGCGCAGTGCGGGGGGCATGCAGCGCAGCAAAAGGCGCAGTGCGAGGTACGCAGGGCAGAAGGCGGCATAGTGCGGATGTACACTGTAAGTCAGACAGTAAAGGTGCGGATATGAGCAGAAGTACGCAGAGCAGAAGAACGACTAGTGCGGATCTGCGCAGTTTAGACTCAGAGAGTTGCGGATATACGCAGGCCCCTATTGGTGAAGTTGCGGACTTATCTTGGAACATTTGTTGACTATCTTTTATCTATTGTTGCAGAATTCTGGGTTTAGATTTCTGGTATTACTTTTCTGTTTACTGCATTCTGAAGAGTTGGGTGATGCATTGGTTGATTGCTAAGTTGCACGAAACGGGGAAACGGGGAAGCGAAACGAAACGCGGAAGCGAAACGAAACGCGACCTCCCCAAATTTTGGAAACAGGGAAACGCGAA
>APFE031397023.1:0-11917 GCA_000404065.3 Pinus taeda | reverse complement strand
GATGATAGGTTTTCATCATTGGCCTTCGATCAGATGATTTCACGAGTGTTTGACATTAGATTTATTTTCACATTCACAGATTATATTGTTGTGCATTGAGAGTAATTGTCATTATTGGTGGTTTCTCTCATGCCTGTTAACGGTCCACATCATTGGCCTGTAATCAGGTGGTTTTCTAGCATGTTCGACTTTGACACATTCATTCACATGTTAGCATTCGTACTTTGATTGGTTCAGGATGGCGTGCAAGATCCTGAGCTTTGTCTAATATGGCTCAGGCTGCGTGGAGTTATGTATTATTCATGATTTTACACATGTTTCTTCTATATGGATGGTTGTGACCATACCATGAGAATTTACATTTATGATGATCCTTCTATATCGAGTGGCTACGTCCATACCTTGGATCTTAGATTTATAGATGATCCTTCTCATTTTGGATGGCTACGCCCATGTCATGGATATTTTTCATAGTCCTTACTGTCTATATGGTTGCGCCCGTACCGTGGATTCAAGTTTTGATATCAGATATGTATATGTATATGTGTCCTTGATTTGTAGGTCTCCTGACAGTGTTTGTTCTCATCCTTGCAAAAACTCGTAAAGCATCTCAGTCATCACTCCCTATTCTGCCTTGATGCTTTAGGGGGCATCTGTTACACAGTATTTTGTCACACCTCCTGCACTTCCTTGTGGCATACCCCAAATAGCCTAAAACATGACCATCATGCAATGTACTCATCCAAATATGTAGCTTAGATCCTCCCTAAAACATTGATGGAAAATTCCTTGAGCTTCCCCTAAAGAAAAGGGGTCTAAAACCCTAATTTGAGGATCATCACCCCCCTGACACTAAAAAATGTGATGGTCACTAATTGCACTATACTAGCCCCGCGATGCCAGTGCACTTTTGGCTTGTATACCAATGATGATCCCTAAAAGGAAATTTTCCCAAAGAGGACAAGAAGCTTCATGATCTAGAGGCTTCCAAAATGACGAGTTAGAGGTTGTTCGACGTGGATGAGGTTGAGTTCTCTCAATTGGCCCTTTGGTCTTATCCCTATGAGATACCTCCTTGAGATGAGCACCTTCTTTGATCTTTTGGGGAGACCCTAACTCCCTTTCCCTGCCTATATATTCATCCTCTCCCATTTCCAAATGGTTGGTCTTTGTCTATTTGCACCCTTATGCTGAGATTGTGCCTACATGCTACTCTTTTGGGTTAGAGAAGGAGTGTTTGGAGGGATTGAGCTTGGACTTGGACATTCACTCAAGGAGAGCTTATTGACATCAAGGCTTGGTTGTATGCTTCCTCCTTTATTTTATTAATATATACAACTGTTGGTTCATTTTCCATAAATTTGTATGTTAATGCATCATTTGTCTTAATGCTCCTTGATTTGTTAAGTAGGTTACTTTCAATTATGATATTTTTACTTATATGCTTTGTTGTGTGATCTCTTGTGCAGGCATTCAAACGTTGTGAGTAATAAGACCGATCCCGTGACGTAAGTGATTTGAAGTCTTCAACAAAGGAGGACATTGTAGCATCGAAACGAGGTAGGTTATCTTCTTATTCTCCTATTTTGATCGTAACTTAGGAAAGTGTCTAGTTGATTGTCATGTAGGTTTCTAGTCCCACTCATTGGGGTAGAGGGATCATCTTTGTCCGCAGGGAGGATTGCTTAGACAACAACACATTACATCATGCCTAGGCTTCGATATTTCAATCATTTTATGAAGCCAAAATATTTCACACTCTTACATCATGATAGGACTTTACGAATCCTCATAGCACCATAACATATCAAACTTTGATATTTTTATATCTTAGTCAATCATCAATCAACAAGTTCATCAGTCTTCTTCAAGGAGACAAAACTTTCTCACAACTACTAGAACATGTCTTCTAAAGAGTTCTACCTCATACTCTTCAAAGATTCATATCAACTTTCCAATATCAATTTTGTTCTCATGAACAACTATGCAGTTGTAAGTACAACACCATCAAGTAAACATTCTTTCCAACTTCTTCACATGCTTTTGAATTATTTCCTAGTAGGGAGCCAAGTCATATCCAAGTAGATCATCAATATCATATTTTCTGAATTATAACATCATCTAGTTAGAGTGTCATGTCATTTTTTTCTACTTTCTCCCTCTTAAGTCAACATTCTTTTGTGTCTTCTATATTTATATTTCTACAATGTTTTTCTTCACCTTTCAATCATCAATGTGTTCCTAGAATGAACTCATTAGATGGAAGATTCAATATCATTAGGGTCCTTTCAACTCCCTCTTTCTGTCATGCTCATCATTATTAAGGAGTCATCATCAAGCATGAATCTTTCTTTTCCATCCTTCTCATCTTGCTTTCATAATTTGTCAATCTTCATTATGTGCTTGTAATTCTCACAAGAAAGTACAACCAAGTAATATATACAAAGATAAGAGCATAATGTCAATCCACTCAATCTAAGGTTTCTATGATTTCTCAAAAGTGTATTTCTAGGTTTCTAGATATATACCCTAGAAACTTCTTTACCTCACCCTTATTAGGGTTTTTGCCTTTTAAGGAAAACACCTAGTCCTAGGTTTTAGATCCCTAGGCTTTATCTTAATCCAACTTTTTATAGGGTTTAATACATACCGTAAATTATTTATCCTTGCAAACCCTAGATACCATTTCTCTATAGCTAGTGATTCCAAAAGAGGGGACAATTAGTTAGGATTTCCTTTACTAGCGTTTTCCAATTCAAGTTTCATCTAGGGTATGAAAACCCTAGATACCAAAAGCTGTAAAAAAAATTTACAAACCCTAGATTATTTTCAGTCATGGGGGTCTACCATGAAAAACTTCTAGAAGTATGCTTCAAAACCTTAATGCATTTCATTTGTAGATCTTAGGATCTAATCTTCACATTCAACTAAATACTTGGACCAGTTTTCATCATACCCAGTCTTCATATCAGCATGATGTACTACCTACCATGCTTAAGAACTAGGTCATTTTTCCTTTCACTTTTGGAACAATTAGTCAAGGTTTCCATCTATAGGGTTTCTCCTTTTACTCCACACTTTTCTAGGGTTTTCAAACCCTAGATGCCAAGACCTATCACTTACAAATTGTAAATTTCTACAACCACACACAATAGTTAGTTGCAAAATCCTAATTTTTAAGGTCTTCAAGATTTTTCACACAAGTTCTATACAATCCCTATCAACTTCAAAGTTATTAAGACTTGTCATCCATACATTAATACCATGCTGTAAAACCCGAACAATATCATTAGATTACAAGACTTAGTATTCTTTCATGTCATTGTCTTTAATATTTATGTAGACCCTTAGTTCTTCAAATGACCATCATGAGATACAAAACTTGACATATATCATGGGATGCATTCAACAAACATATCTTAATAACTTTTACCTTTATCTCTTCTTTGTGAGGACCAATAATCCTTTAGCAAATGCATATCTTTCAACACTAGTGCCTCAGTTCATCATCCTTCTAGCTTAGATATTTTGTAAATTCCTTTTGAAAGATAGTACAGGGGATAGAGGAGAGGAGTTTCCCTCAAAAAACCAGTTGTGGAGATCAAATATTCAGTTGTGGTGAACAAATCACAACTGGACAGAGGCTTAACAACACAAAAATTAAACTCACGGCAAAACAAAGTAAAATGGAGCAACATAATAAAAACTTTGGCTTGTAATTCTTAATGCATAAAATACATTCACATGGAGGTTGTGGCTCCTCACCAAGTAAAATAAAATATCTTAAAATGATTTACAATTCACCAGGGTTGTGGAGTAATAGACAATAAAACCCGACAATTGTTGTTTTCACACACACACCAATATTTTCTCCATGATTTTCTCCTCTCTACCTCTTAGAGTTACACCCTCTCGAATCTATCTATACTATGAAAAATAATTTTACATTCATATTTATCAAACATACATTTGTGACACATTAATGCATCACTGAACAAAACCTTAAGACATAGGATGGGCGAATGTACAAGATAAGTGATTTTCTGAACTTGGAGAGGTTGTGGACTGCAAGTAAGAGTTGGGTAGTAAATATCTGACCATATATATTTACCAACACATTATTAAATACAAATTCCTTCTTAAATTATTGATGTGTGTTACAGAATGGTCTAATGTGTTTCAGAATGGAGAACTCGTAATCCTGCTCAGGACTTCTATCCTTCAGCCCGCAAACAAAATCTGCAACCTACAAAAATCAACTCGGCAAGTATGGTTACTATCAGTGTGTTTAACACGATGGTTGGGATTAATTTTCCAACACTCCCCCTTAATCACAACTGTTGTCATTGGAAATTCCCAAACAAACTCTTAGATAAACAAATTTTTCACGTGCCAATGGCCTTATGAAAATGTTAGCAAACTATTCCTCTGACTTGTAGTGTTGCAACACAATTTTGCCATTGTTAATGTGCTTGGTCCTCTTGTGAAAAATAGAGTTCTTTGATAGTGAAATTGTGGATGTGTTGTTGTAGAAAATAGTTGTTGTTCCCTCTTGGTTGTGGCATATATCTCTCAATATTATTCTCATCCAAACTACTTGACAAGTTGCTTCTGTTGCAGTGACATATTCTGCTTATGCTATTGACAATGACACTATTGGTTGCTTCATAGAGGCCCATGAAATGGCTCCAAAACCCAAATGACAAACATATCCTGACATGCTCTTTCTATCATCGACACTTCCTGTCCAGTCATTGTCAGTGTAACCAACCATCCTAAAATCATTTGTTGTGGTATACAAAATACCATACTCCTTTGTCCCATTGAAATACCTTACAATCCTTTTGGTTGCTTGCCAATGTGTCTCCTTGGGTGTCTCCATGAACCTTTAGCATCAATGTGCTTGGTCCTCTTGTGAAAAATAGAGTTCTTTGATAGTGCAATTGTGGAAGTGTTGTCGCAAAAAATAGGTTTTTTCCCTCTTGGTCATGGCATATATCCCTCAACATTCTTCTCATCCAAACTGATTGACAAATTGTTGTTGTTGCAACGACATATTTTTCTTTTGTTGTTAACAATGACACTATTGGTTTCTTCTTGGAGGCCCATGAAATGGCTCCAGAACCCAAATGAAAAACATATTCTAATGTGCTCTTTCTATCAACGACACTTCCTACCCAGTCACTGTCAGTGTAACCAACCAACCTAAAATCATTTGTTTCAGTATACATAATACCAAACTCCTTTGTCCCATTGACATACCTTAGAATCTTTTTGGTTGGTTGCTAATGTGTCTCCTTGGATGTCTCCATGAACCTTGACACCAAGCTTATTTCATACGTTATATCAGGCCTAATGGTGGTCAAATATATCAAGCTTCCCACCATACTTTTGTATAATGTCGGATTGACATTGTTGTTGCAATCTTCTTTGCTCAAATTCAATCCCATGATAGTTAGCATTGGTGTAGGTTTGTTGTTCTGCATATTAAACCTCTCCAAAATGTCTGCTACATACTTTGCTTGAGAAACAAAAATATCATTTTCTATTTGCTTCACTTCTATGCCCAAAAAATATCTTAATAACCCCAAATTGGTCATTTCAAATTCACTTTTCATGACTTCTTTGAAATCAGAGATGAGGAAATCATCACTGCCTGTAAAAATCAAATCATCTACATATAAATCAACAATAAAAATCTTACCATCACTCTCTTTGATTTAGAGAGTAGGCTCACCATCACATTTGTCGAAGCCATTGTCCAACAAGTAAGCATCTATCCTACTATACCATGCACCGATACTTGCTTTAGCCCATAAAGAGATTTCCTCAACCTATATACCTTGTCTTCTTGGCCTTCTACCTCATAACTAGGTGGTTGCACAACATATACTTCCTCTTTCAGCACTCCATTCAAGAACGTTGATTTTACATCCATTTGATACATTTTCCATTTATGTTACGCAGAAATAGACACCAGTATACACATTATCTCCATCCTCATGAATGGCACAAATGTCTCCACATAATCTCTTCCATGTTGCTTCTTGTATCCTTTGACAACTACCCTTCCTTTATGCCTTTCAATCTCCCCCTCAACATTTCTCTTGGTATTATAGACCCACTTGACTCCAATAACATATTTTCCTGTAGAAGATCCACTAACTCCCAAATGTCATTCTTTTCTATTGCTTCTATTATTTCCTTGAATGTTGCAACCAATTTTTCTTCTTTGACTACATCCTAAAAATGGATTGGGTCATCTACATGACAAAAATAATGCAAATAAGGAATTCAGACCAGCACTACTATCAACTTCATCTTGCTCATAAATTTCATTTAAATTTTTGAATTTTGGTCTTCTTATGCTTGCGGAAGATGGGCTTGACATGTCACTTGATGTTGCGCTTTGCAGCGTGCTTAGAGAAACACTTGCTTGAATACACGACGTTGTCCTATTATTTATTAATGGTGTTACTTGTTGACTGCTTTGTTGTGCTTGCATAGGAGTAGAGGGAGTCACTATTGAGGAATTACTTGATGCTGCCAATTCCTCTTTGTCTTCATGTGGTATACATGTTTTCACATTGGTTTTCTTCTCTGAACTTCCATCCCATGCTTCCTCTTCTATGAACTGCACATCGTTGTTAATTATGACCTTATTGGTTGATGGATTATAGAGCTTGTATGCCTTGGATTCATCACTATATCCAACAAATATGCATTTCTCCCCCTTGTTGTCCAACTTCTTCCTCAATTCCTCTGGGACATGTGCATACGCTACACATCCAACACTCTCATGTGAGTGACACCATGCTTTCTTCCACTCCATGCCTCTTCAGGAACCATGTTCTTGACACTTTTGGTTGGACACCTATTAATGATATATGTTGCACAAGAGACAACTTTAGCCCAATAATCAATTAGCAAATTCTTTGCCTTCAACATACTCCTTAACATTTCCATAATAGTCATATTCTTCCTTTCCGCGACACCATTTTGCTGAAGTGTATACCTTATTGTAAATTTCTTGTGAATTCCATGCTCCTTACAAAAGAGAAGGAATACATTTGAGTTGTATTTTGCACCTCTATTAGTCCTCAAGACTTTGATGTAGGGTCCACATTGCTTCTCAACAAGAGCTTTGTATTGGCATTAGCATTCAAACACTTGACTTTTCTGTTTTAGGAAGTATACCCATGTCTTCCTTGTATATCCATCTATGAAGATCAATAAATAGTCACTGCCACCAATTGATGGTGTTCGCATTGGTCCACATAAATCTGAATGGACAATCTCCAAAGGTGCTTTTTCCCTTATTGACTTTCCTACTAGAAATGCCTCTTTATGTTGTTTGCCCAAGATGCATCCTTTACATAGGTTTCCTGGTTTTTCTATGAGTGACAATCCCTTCACCATGCCTTTCCTATGCAACAAATTCAAACCTCTAAAGTTGAGATGACCAAATATCAAATGCCATAACTAGTTTTCATCTTTGACCTCTGCTTGAAAGTCTACTTGTGTGACAACTGCAACTTTTATTCCATCCTCTTGTGAGTTCATTGAGAGTTGTGCTTGTGCACCTTCTTCCTTCAAATCTGATTTTATCTTTAGGGGAAACATTCTATTTCTTGTCGTTTGAACTTTTGCAATTAGCTGCCTGCTTGGAGACTTATCCAAAATTGTGCACTCATCATTTTTGAAAAAGACATTGTAGCCCTTTTGCATGATTTGTCCAATTCTTATGAGGTTATGCTTCAAACGGGGGACAAAATAAACATCAGAATTACATTTCTTCTCCCCCTTTTTTAGAATATTGACTCTTCCTTTGCCCATAACAAAGACATCAGTCCCTAATGTCGCTTCAGATTTCACACTTTCATCTAAATTGGAAAACATTTCTACATTCCCTGACATGTGGTTGTTGTGCCGTGAATCTACAAACCATACATCACTTTGTTTTTCTTGTGCTACATTACAAGCTAAAAACATGCTATCATGGTTCTGATTTTCCTTTGTAAAATTTATACTTGATTTTTTACTTATGTCATATTGCTTCTTTCTACATGTATTCGCATAATGGCCATAATTCTTACAATAATGACATTAAACTTGAGATTTATCATACCTATGACCTTGTGCTTGATTTTGGCTTGGGCTTTGACTTGGATTTTGATTGTTGCCCCGAGCTACTTCAGTAAAAAACAAATCACACATGATTGTGATGTCACTATACTACTGCAAGCCAAGAGTTACCGGAATTACAATGTCACTGTGTATGGCGAGGCCTATAGAATGAAGCAGATCCAAGTCACTTATTGAATTCTATGGTAAGAATATGATGCCAAGTCACTATGTAATGTGACCACCGTAAACTTAGAGTTGCTAGAATCATGTGTAATAATGATTCTAGTAATGAGTCACTGTAATGTGAGCGAGGAAGACATTGTAAGTGTTCACTAAGATAATGAACCATAGTCTCATATTGAAAGAGAGCCATAAAGAACATTACAGTTCTTTATGGCAGAGTTGTGAGCCACGGTGTAAAGAGATCGAGCCATTGAGTAAAAAAGCGTGTCACTATAACGAATGCAAGCTCTTGTAAGATAGATACGAACCACAGATCTCGTAATGCAAGTCGTCAGGAATTGAGCCATTAAAATTAAATTCGATCCATAGAAGAAAGTCATTGTAGCATACAAGAAATTCACAAATATAACTATAAACAAGTCGTTGTTATAGTTCCAATATGATACAACACATGGCATTGCCATTTCATGATGCCAATACGGTACAAATCGATGTGGTGCCACACTGATACATCATAGAACGAGATCCATATGCAAGCCAAGGAACAAGCTACAGAAAAAAAAAACCACCGAAGATACAGAGTAATATGCGAGCCTTGTCCCAGAGAATCAGCGAACTTATGCACGGTAAGATGTGATAGCCAATGTAGCATCAAATTTTGATCCATAAACCAACAGATAGTGATCTGCTGCCTCCTCCTTCAAACCTTAGCTCTCATATCATGTTGGAGAAATAGGGTGGCTACAAGATTAATGTAATTTATCTTTTCTTAATAATTACTTGTGTATTTGTTGGTATTTTTTTTTCATTAAATAATTACCTAATGTAAAAATATGAATATTTCAAGAACACAAAATATAGGCTCCAAGCTAGGGCAAAACTTCTCCAAGAGAAAAAGAATCCAAAAAAAAAATCTAACCAGATCAAATGAGATATCCAAAACCCATAACCAACCCTATAGATGCCAAGTCAAACTTTCCTTTAGCACAACAAATCCATCCTCAAGAGACCACCAACAAATCTTCAATAAGACAGAACTTTCACAAATCAGATTTCAAGACAAAAGCTTCTTCAATCTCAAACTTTAGTCATCCTGGTATTTTCTATGTCTTTCTACTAAATTTCAAAAACAAATATGTGAAGTGTGTCTCCAAATGAGCTCTAAATTCACTTTATTCATACTTGTCCATACTGGTGCAAATAGACATGTCCGTTGGGGCAGGGTATACTTGACAAGTAAGCCAGCTTGGCATCTAGAGATTGTTTTAACCTAATTTACAAATTGATTATTTTTATTTTATACAGAACTTTGACTCTTTGACTTTGTCAAATTCTAGAAGCATAAAAAACATACTTAACTAATAAAATAACTCTTTGAACATGAAACTCATGAAAATTTTTTTTGTTTTTTGTTTTTTGAAATGAAATTCATTTTGATACAATTATGAACAACAAACTTAATTACATTCTCCAAAACCTCATAGCCCCATAGCACCTCTGATAAGACTTCATCTACTTTTTAAGTGATGCAGAAAGAGCCTCGGTTAACTAGGTTTTATGTTCGAACTGTGCACCAAACCCAGGCCTGTCATAACCTCACACCAAAAACTATGGAACTTCTACTCTGCGTGATGTGGCGATTCATCACCCTATGATCAGTGATCTTGTGATGTTTCATTTCATCTACCCAATTCACTTACATCATGGCACATCATTGCTCAATTCCTTGCGATGTTGTGCATCATGACTTAGTTCCTTGCGTTGTGGCACATCATCACTCAGTTCCCTGTGACAATGCTGAGAGGATCAACTCCTTGCGACAATGCTGAGAAGATTGACTCTTTTTGACAATGCTGAGTTCCTTACAACGACACTTAGAGGAGTTGTTCTTCGTGACAATATTGAGTTCTTTGTGACGACACTAAGTTCCTTGCTACATTGCAATATACTTCTTCTACTCCATGATTTCTATTTGATAGCATAAGCATTAATTGATGGCCAATCAGAGTCTGCACATATAAGGTTCATAAAGATGAAACAAATGTAAGAATATATTCAACGTCAAGCTTGTGCTCCTTTAATTTGTTGATTGATTTTGTTTACGACACTCCTTCCTTTTGATTTATCTATCTACAACATTACTTTAACCATGCATTGAATACACTGTTTCTGAAACAAATTATGGGCTCTTACTACCAATGCAATATCTCCCATCTCCAATCCCTTCGGTATTAAGCAAGCTTCCTTTAATGGAGTGGATCTAGTTAAAACAACTATTGAATGCCTGTCATATTTGTTTATCCATGAGCCCTTCAAGTTGGACGATGTCCCCACCAACAATCCTCTTTTAGCCATATCGGATGGGAGCTCACTTTTTGGAATTGAAAGCCAAAACCAATGCAGGAAATGAGCAGCCACATTTTGTGAACAAGCATTGCAAAGCTGTGTCGTAGAAGTAATTAGTTGCATTGGAGCTGTTGACATATTTGGCTAATCAGTTTATTATAGACATAACCTTTTTGTAAACTCCAAGTGTCTCGTATTATGAAAATAATGTTGTTACCCGATACAACCTATTCAGAACTAGGAGAGAAAGTTGTCACTAATTGGAAACAGATTTTTCATCCAGCAAACAATATCTAAAGCCATTACCACTACCATCTCTTGAAGAGCGTTCAATTCCCCAGTATCAAGTTTTATAATCCATTCTTGAACAATCTAATGCACTATCTTTCCTCGCCCACGTATATGTTTCTTTGTCATAACTTGTTCAACATGGTTGCCCATATGAGTATGCTTAGGAAGGAGCATTCTAACATTGGTGGTAATGCATCATTAATGCAAGGAACATAAAAAGAGTTGGGATGTGAATTCCAATATGCATTGCATGGTATCCTTCTACAATTTTGAGGAACATCTATATCAGTTCTTAATGGAATCAACCTCCAAAACGGTTGGCACTGCAAATGAGTAGTATTCTCATCACAATGAAAATGACCACCTAAACCTTGACACTATAGACATTGAAGTTCTATCTCTTCATTTGAACCCTCTTGATTACTTACACTACTTGAAGTGAAGGTCTCTTCATTTGAACTCTCGTCATTACTTACACTACTTTAAGTGAAGTTAGATTTACACTACTTGAACTGAAGTTAGATTTTTGAGAGGTGATATCCTTAATGACATTTCGTAGAGAATATTTTCAAACAATGGAAAAAGCATCGTATCGACATTCAGGGCAAATGCATTTGCTTCCTTTTATTTTCGATCTTCTATACCTGTGAAAATTTCAAGTTGTCCACAAGTGAAGATACATTTTCATTACATTCACTTTGGCACTCTCCCTGTATGAAATGGACATGATTGTTGGCATTATGTTTCTGGTATGGTTATATGTTACAGATGTTGTACTTGATGGCAACACCCATGGCATGGCTCTCAATATGATGAGAATTAAGAAGTACGCAGGAGAAAAGTTCACGGAATTTTATGCAGAGAGAAGTTATAAAAGTTTATTTCATGTGGAGAAAAGTTCACGGAATTTTATGCAGAGAAAAGTTTATTTCATGTGGGAAAACTTACCTTTGGTCCATGGTAGTTAGTC
>APFE031397019.1:175655-194174 GCA_000404065.3 Pinus taeda | reverse complement strand
CACTACATAGGTTAGTCATGGAAAGAATATAACACAACCCAACATTGTGGAACTAACCTATTTTCTTGGTCTACAAGTACAACAAGCAAACGATGACATATTTCTCTCACAAACACAATATCTCAAGAAAATTCTAAAGAAGTATGGAATAGAAGAATGCAAACATGTATGTACTCCCATAATGACAAGATGTAGCCTCAGTTATAATGATGATTCTCCTACAGTAAACCAACCAGAGTACAAATCTATGATTGGCAGTCTAATTTATCTAACAGGTACCAAACCATACATCATGCATGCAGTTGGGATTGTTGGACGATTCCAAGCCAATCCAAAGGAATCACATCTTCAGGCAGGAAAGAGAATATTCAAATATCTCCAAGGAACCCAAGATTTTGGTCTATGGTATCTTAAAGATGCAAATCTTACCCTTCATGCATACATAGATACAGATTAGGCTGGAAATGTTGATGACCATAAAAGCACTAGTGGAGGTGCATTTTACATGGGGCCCTGATTGGTATCTTGGTTAAGCAGGAAACAAAGTTCCATTACCTTATCTACAACAAAAGAACAAAGTTCCATTACCTTATCTACAACAAAAGAAAAATATGTAGTTGTTGCATCTTGTTGCACACAACTTCTTTGGATGATACAAATATTACAGGATATACAAATCAAATGTTATCCACCCATCTCCATCCTATGTGATAATACACGTGTTATTAGTATTTTGAAAATTCCTGCTATGCACTCCAAGACCAAGCATATTCCTATTAAGTATCACTTTCTACAAGAACAAGTGCTTGAGAAAAAGGTTAAATTGGAGTATGTTCCCTCCAAAGAACAAGATGTTGATATATTTACTAAATCCCTTCCTAGAGAAGCATTTGAATATCTCAGGCAAAAACTGGGAGTTGTCTCTATCTCACTTTGTTGTTAAATCAATTTTCTCAATCTACTGGTGAAAATTCAAAAGGATGCTATATATACACTAGTTTCATGAAGTATAGTCATGTATATACAGGTGTTTCTTTAAAGAAATTCATGTATGTTTCTCTGACAAAAAACAATGGGAATAACTCAAGATCAACCTCTGACATGCTTCTGACATCTATGATTTTATTTCTCTTCGTCTGATGATGATGGGTACAATTTGTTGATATGGTATTCAATTATGTTTTTCTCATTAATATTTCTCTGAATGATGAAGATGCTTTGATGAATGAGTTGTTGAATATGACCAGGTAGCAGAGATTCAAGGGGAGCAGTAGTCTTGCAGAATATAATGCATTGTTGGCATTCTAGTTGCTGAATTATGTTGGCATTAAGGTTTTTTGGTTTTGAAATGTCATGTATATCATTTTATTTAAAGGTCATGTAAGGACCTATGATGTAATAATTGTCATATTCAGTCATGTATAGACTTTTTCCAATATGTAATCCCACTTAGTTGGGTGTTTGTGTTTAAATGTAATCCCACATGGTTGGATGATTGATGTAAGCATGGATCCTTGGTGATAGGAAGGTCATAGTCATAGAGTCATATAATTCATTTGTCATCCTCAAAGAGTTCATGTGCTCAGGGGGAGCTTGATCAGATAATTCAACATGTGCTCAGGGGGAGCAGTTCATTAGTTCGGCATATTCAACATTTCAAATATGGAAGTCTTCATTCAACATTTGTCAGGCCTTTGCCCTTGATGTCAAAGGGTGAAAGTATCTTGGTGTTTGGAGAGTAGCTTGATGTTTGACTTGATGTTATTTACAAGTTGTGGTGACTAAAAACCAAATAGTTTCCATCAACTCCAAAGGGGGAGATTGTTGGAATTATGATACATGTGTTGTCCTTGATGGCAACTCACTTATAACTGAATTCACAGGACAGTTCAAAAGTGACAGAATGAATACAATAGAATGAAAAAATGCATGACAATTCAGAGGAATCAGTTTAGAAGAATGATAAAGTTGGAAGTTCAAGAACTATACACGGGTTCTATTAAGCCAAGTCACGTATGGATGCAATTTAAGTGAAGAAAAGTAGTGTATGGTTTTTCTATGATGGTATTCTAAATACTAGGGGTCCTTACCATGGTATTGGCCCATAGTAATGTGTGCGACAATGAGTATTCATCATGTCAAAGATTACCACCGACACTAATGTTGTTTTGACCCGTGGTATTGGATGAAGGCTAAACTATATAAATAAGTGAAGATCAAAGGGCTAAGTGTGCAAGAGAAAGATCTTTTGATGAAAACTTCAATCTGAAGTATATTTTCATTGTCGGGGCCATAATTATCACAATGATATGAAATAATTATGCACTGATGGATACAATGATGGATTAGGATCATGAGACTAAAATGATTATTCATTGTATGATCTGTTCAAGGATTGACTGGATCTAAGTATAGGTGCGTGCATTTTTTACCTTTGATTATTATGATCTGGGACTTTCTCAAGTTTTGAGGAGCTGCGCAATTTTAGGTCAAAATTTGCAGATCTATATGTGGATTGGTTTCAAGAAAAGCGCATATACACGCGAGTTCACTTCTACAAAGTCGTGTATATAAAGTAAGGATTTTTTTGCTCATAAATGACTAATCAACATAATCAGTGTTGTTGTTTCTCTGTTGTCTACCAATGATTTCCTCATGTTGATTTGGGTTGAGTGATAATGTCTGAAGTAGATATGATTGAATGATGAAGTTGAATTTGGGTATTAATTGATTGATGAATGTTAAGGTTACTAGTTGATTGTGATTGAAGATTAGAGACAATCCTGTGATTAGTTCAAAGTGTTGCAGTAGATCTAAGTGTGATTCAATGTTCCTTTCAGAAATTACAGTGGTTAAATTTTCAGTTTTTAGTATATTAAGATCTTTACACGGGCTTCTCTCCAGAAAAGCGTGTAAGCACATGGGTTGCCTTAAGTGAAGTAGCGTATACATTTTGACAAATAAATGATCAGGGTTGCAGTTGATTGTGTTTGTTAATGTAACATTCTGAGTTCAATTTTGTGTACTAGTTACATTTATCTAATTGTTCCAGTTGATTGGTTAAGTTTTTATTATGTATCATTTGTTTGGGTTTCAGCGATTGGTTATGTTAGAGACTGATGATTGTTTTTTAGCATAAGTGATGATATTGGATCTAGTCTAAAAATTTGAAGAAATATAGTCCATGGATGTTGCTGAGCTTTGGAGCCTTCAGTGAGGAAGTTGAAGCTTCCTACCAGTAGTAGCTGGTGATCAGATCTGGGGGTTGGAGCTCCCTTCCAGTAGGAGCTAGAAAATGAGTGAAGGTTGTAGTCTTCAGTAGGTGGGTGCCTATGTACTGGTATGAGTCTGCACCAGTACAAGAATGTAAGAAGCTTTTGATATTAATAGGTTTTGAAGACTGAGACGACATCAACGGTGGTTTTCTCCCACATTGGGTTTCCACCTTAAATCTCGGTGCTCATGTGTGTTTTATGTGTGATACTTTATTATGTTCTTACTACACATGTGTACTGCTTATCAAATGCTTGATAAATATCTTACATTTAGGTTCAAATTTTAACAGATAAATAATTAGTTATTTTACAAAGTTTACTTAGAATACACTAATTTCTCTTACAATAGTCGCGTATATACGCTAGTTAGGTTCAGTCAAGTCACGTATACATTTTAGAAACGAAAAAATATTATTAGGTTTTAAAATAGTGATTCAACCCCCCTCTCAATATTTTTCCCAACAAAACTCTTTATATGGATCTGCAATCGTAAGAATCAGAGCATTTTTCAACAACTACTCAAAATTCGCTACACATTCCTCAATGCATTCAAATTTCTTCCCTTCCCTTTGCAATGATGTAATAGGATATGAAATCCATGAGAAGTTCTTGATGAACCTCCTATAATAATCTGCTAATCCCATGAATGATCTTACCTCATCCACATTTATAGGAGTTTCCCATTGCATGACAGCTCTTATCTTTTTCGGATCTACTGCTATGTCTTCCTTGGAAACAACATGTCCCAAGTAATGTGCTTTTCTCTTAAAAAACTACACTTGCTAATATTGGCATAAAATTGATGCTCTCTTAGCACTCTCAACACTTCTATGAAATGATCAACATGCTCTTCCTCATTCTTAGAATATATCAAGATGTTATCAATGAATACAATAACAAACATGTCCAAATAAGGATGCAACACACTATTAATCAAGCACATAAAAGTATCTGGAGCATTAGTCAAACCAAATGGAAATACAACAAACTCATAATTCCCATTCATAATCCTGAAAGAAGTCTTGTATATGTCCTCTCTTTTGATGCATAACTAATGACATCCTAATCTCAGATCAATCTTTGAGAACATTGTTGCTCCCTTAAACTGATCAAACAAGGCATCAATCCTCGACAATGGGTACCTTTTCTTAATTTCCACCTTGTTTAACTTCCTGTAGTTAATTCAAAACCTTAGAGTACCATCGTTCTTCACGAAAAACATGGGTGCACCCCAAGGCGATACAATTGGCCTAATATATCCCTTATCAAGCATTTCCTTCAGCTACAACTTCAACTCTACTAACTCTAGTATGCTCATCCTGTAAGGTGCCTTTGATGTTGGTGATGCCCCTTTATCACTGGAAATATGTACTGCAAACATCACACATCCTTTCCTGTAACTGTGCTTAGCCTGCATAACTGTGACCATACTAAGTGATGTGGGATTTTTCTTTCCTTGCAAGGTTCTCTTTTCCCCATTATCATCCAGGAAATCAATAGCCTTGTCATAAGAATCTCTTTGGTCCTTTGGAGGTACAACCAATCCATACCCAAAAACTTACTATATGATTCCAATAGAAGTACATTGTTCAAATGTGTTGTTGTGTGCATACCATTCAACTCAAATTCCCAAGCTCTTACCCAATGATGAACTCTCTTCTTAATACCTATAGCCAACTTCACCAACCAAGACTCTACATGCACTTCTTTTCTCAAGCCAGACTTATCCACCAAGCCAAGATTAACATAACTATAATTAGATCTGGGATCAATCAAAATAAAAATAACTCAACCACAAAGCTTACCTTCCATCTCATTAATGGATGTCTGGGGGTCTTCCGACTTGTCTTCCACAACTACATAAATCTGAGGAATGATATGACCAAAATCCCCCACTATTTTCACCTCCTAAGTACTATATATATGAGGCCTACCACCCTGGTACAATGGACAATCCTTCTTGGGATGATCTTTGCAACATATCCAACACTGCAATAGTCTCCTACCATCACTTTTGTTCTATTGCTCTCCGGGTTGCAATCCATGTCCCTTCTCAACTGCATTAAACTTCTTGTAAAGAAACACATTTTCTTTCTCACCTACATCCTGAGGTTTTCCTCACTTTAGTGGCCACTTCCATTTAAATTTCTCGTTTCCTTTCAAGTCACGCTTAGGCTCATCTTTTTGCTTTGACTTCTCAGAATAATGCTTCAAATTTTGTACAGCCTCCTCCAATGATCTAGGCTCATCAAACCCACTTTGGTCTCTATATGTTGTTGGCAACCCACCGATGAATCTCTGAATCTTAGCCTTCTCATCCTTGAGATAAGGCACTTACCTTAATAGCTCCAGGAACTTGCTAGTATACTTATCATCTGTCGTAGAACCCATCTACAATTCATAAAACTCCTTAGCTTTGTCATCATAGTACCTCTTCAACAAGTACTTCTTCTTGAAGAGTCTCTCAAATTCATCCCAAATCAACTCTTCTTCTCAAATACCCTTGAAATTCTTCACATCTTCCCACCAAATATCTACTTTCCCTTTAAGAATGAAGGTGGATATCTTATCTTTCATGTTCTTTGAATAACTATGCAATATGAAGAATTTATTCATCCCAAGCAACCATGCATCTACATATTTTAACTTCTTCATATCTCCATCGAATGTAGACAACTCAACTTTCTTAAACTACTCAATGTATCTGCTATACCAGGAGAATGCTCTCCTCCTTGCTTCCCAAGTGATCTGGAGGGGGAGTCGTGGGAAATGTAGTCTACCATTTTTCTCGTCATCGCTTCTTTTATTCTTCCTACAAGTGTATCATGTTAGATAAACCAAATAGATACCAAAATCAAAACCATACCTCATTGATGTTCAGGGGAGGCTTATCTCATCTGCAATATTAGTCTACATTAGCATGGTACATATATAATCATAGCCATATCAATATAAAAACATCATGAAAAACCATACCAATTGTACACCATGATCCTATGCATGACAACCATAACCATGATGACATCATAATTTACCCAAAGAGAGTGTAACCTACTCTTATATCAACCTATAACTGCCTTCTCCCACATTTACCCACTTTCACCAGTTTTCCCAAGGTAAACATGAGTTGAGGGTCACTATGATAAGACTCGACCTCCTATATGACCTGAAGGAAATGGAATCGATAACTTAAGACCTTTTTGACTCCCCTCAGGTTCTACAGGACCTCTAGGAGAAACCCAACCCCTCCAAGTGTCCAACCCCTTAGATAATTCTCTTTTTCACTAACCTAGAGCCTCAGTCGCTCTATTTCCAAGGAATGAAAGCAAATGTATCCTTCCATTCGCGCTGATAAGCTTGCCTCCATGTGACTATGACTTTTCTAGTCAGTTCTATGTCAACGACCCTGAATTCTGCGCCACTTTTTCAGGGCCAAGACTCAGGCCTCTACCCCAAACTCAGTGAAACTTCTAGAAATGATAAATCACATAGAAACAAATCTTATAAGCAAAAACTTGAACCAAGACTAACATTCCTTCAAACACATTTTGGACATGAAACCTAGAGGTCATGAATGAAAATATGAACATAATGATCTAAAAAATTATCTGAGGATAAACAATAAGGACAAATGCCTTCTCATAATAGTTGTCATAACACCAATTAGGCATTGCATTCATTATCCAGACATTCATTTATAGAAATGTGTTAAGAGTCATACTTAGATCTATCAATTAATCATGCTTATAACCAACATTTAACTAGATAACTAACAATGAGAGAACAACCATTAAATCCACATAATAACAAGTACATTTACTCTTCAAAAGAAATAAAAACTTAGTTCTTATTAACCATATGCAAAATCCAGCCAAGTCAGGGACTTCCACATACCACCCAATCATAGATTTGAGCTAAACCAAATATTCTTTCAGCCAATTGCCCCCATGCCATATTCCAAGCATGAATCTGGGATCTCATGGGATAAAATCATCCATAGACAACCAAGGGAATCTAGAGGTTAAACCACCTCCACCCTCAGTGTAACGTGATCTCACCTAAACCGGTCTCGAGATCGCAAAACCAAACCAACCTTGGATGCCTCATAATTCCTTCACCATCCCTTGAAGAATTTTCATGTCTCCACCCGCTTACTGAGGGATTCCCAGAGAAAGCAATATCCACCCCCAACCCTTGGGATTTTCCTAAGACCACCTCACCTGGATCCAAAACCTTCTGCAAATCCATAGCTCAGCTGAGAAATAATCCCATCACACTATGGCTATCCATAAATGGCAAGGCAAGGCTGAAACCACTATCAAAAACATGAAAAAAATACATGCCACCAACAACAAAGAAACCGAAACACACACATGCATATGCCATGCATGCTAAAACCAGCTAGGAAACCATACATGCAATCTGTTACCTGCAAGTATTCCTATTGAATCTTCTTGATCCAACTTTTCCTTGTCTTTCCTTTGCTTCCCTTGTCCTTCCTTTGCTTTCTTTATTTATTTCTCTTCTTGGTGCTCTTCTCCTCTCTGAGACTAACTCCAAAACTTAACTAAAAAAATGCTGACAAATGATACTCTGATGTATTTTTATTATTGATGCCTCTAATTTCTTCAATTTTCCTCTATTTTTCTTCAATTTCCTCCTCACATGCAACCTGTGACATTTCACCTCCCTTTTCTCCTAATTTCCTTTATTTTCTTAAATAAAATGCCAATTAATGCCCCTTTTGCTTTTCAAATCCTTTTCCATTTCCTTTACCAATTTCCCCTTAGCCATAATAAACCAAATGAACACTCACTAGGATGTTTTTCCCAACATTTAGCTTGGAATACGTGCCCACCCGAGGTTGTTACATTGAGTCTCCTAACTAATGCGAGTCATTCTTCCATGTAAAAAGAATATATTTTCTTAATAGAAGATTCAGAGCAGCGCAACAACAACACGGATGGTATTTTTCCTGGTGAATGGTTTTCCACCTGATATCTTGTGTCTCTTGTGTGATGGTTTTTGTGGTTGTATTTGTGGTATTGTTTCCCTCATGGTTGTTTGATTTAGATGCTTATATTGTTATATTCATGTAATGATATAATATGTTGTTGGTTATATGCATGATTCAATAAGTGAAGTTTTAATTGGTAAAATCATTAAGGAGATCACACTATTGATTCAACCACCCCTCTCATTAGTTCTCAAAAGTTTCCAAAATTTACTTGTTGATACTCAAGTTTTTTATTTAAAAACCCTTAATAGGTGCTCCATGTTCCACAAATTCACTTACATTTTCTTATTATGCTCACCATTATTTCCCCAGAGTTGAAGTTCAGATTCTTAATTGAGTGTGTTGAAAACCTACCTTATTTTATCTTCTTTTACACCATTTATTTAGTTCAAGGTATTTGCAACCCTCATTGACTCATGGCTATTCTAGTTCTGAAAGATAGGTTTTGGGATTATAGCAACCATTACAACTCTCATAACCTCTTTCCCTCTATCCAATCCTTTAAAATTACTTATCAAATTAGTAGATGTTGTTAGCATGAAGTGTACCAAAAATGCTTCACTTAATTTTCTAGTGACAAGCAACCCTAACAAAAAAAATGGCTATTAATGTATTCTCGAGACCTGCAAAATAAATGTTAAAAAGCTATTGTAAAATACTATGCAAATCAAAAGACACACATAACAATAGAATAATAATGTAAGAACCCAATGGAAATATGAAAGAAAATTTTATTTTATTAAGTGGGTGGAAATTTTACACTAATGAGGAAAGTTTGTAGACTTCAGTCTACAAATACCCCTCTGCGAGATGGGTCCTTTGAAGGCCTTGTGCTTAAGATCTAACTCTTTCTCGCAATGTATGCGGTGGGCAAAGGATGGCAATGGAGACTTGAAATCAAAATGAGAGCTCAAATGTCATAAGATGATAATGGGGATGATGATAATGGTCATAGTGAAGAATGAGGAGAAAACCCCTCTATTTATAACAAAATATTGAGATAGATTGAGAATTAGAAAATAATAAAATATTATTGACTAAATCAGACTTTAGTTGTTGTGAATATTTTATTATATTTTTTGAGAGGTAAAAGATATTCGAAATAGTAAAATATCTTTATTTAGAAACTGGTTAAAGTAATTAACATATAAAAATGATTTATTAATTGCTTTATGGTGATTAATTCAAATATGAATTGGAAATATCATCAAATAATGATTTAGCAATTATCTCATGAGGGATATAGGGGAATAATAAATAAATAATGATTTATTTAATTATTCTCATAGGTTTTTTTGGGTTTTAATGGGAAATAATTTAGGAAAATGGTTCACTAAAGCATCTCCTAAGGTGAAAGTGGGTATTTAATATGTAAAAACCCATCCTACATGGTTTATTTCAATCAACCTAGTAAGACATGGCTAGGTAATCATTTTTTGGGTGATAACAAATCCCCCCCACCAACATAAGAGTGTCAGGAGAACATCGTATGACCAAAATATGTTGTAGGTTCACTTTCACAAGACACTGAAGGGGAGTCATAGAGACAAAGAGAGATCATTGAAGCAACTGGAAGGACTAAAATTGGTGGGGGCGAGACCTACTTGTTTGATAGAAGTATCCTTTTATTGATGAGTACAAGATGGAGATGAGGTGGGGGAGGCATACCTAGACCTGCCGAGATAATTGAGTAAAAATGATAATGATGTGCCCAAAAATATGGGTCTGAGCAAATAGAGTACATGATACATGATAAGCTGGCACCAACTGTGCTAGAAAAAGATACAACGATATAATGAATCCCATATACATAATTGCCTAGAATACATAGACGGGGATTGATACAATGAAATGTTTTGATTTGAGTACATAGGACATAATTCACCCCAAGACAATATGAGGGGGATATCACAAGCTGAACAGGAAAGGACTCGTAAGATCTGAATGAACCATCTAAATGGCATGTGCATGTTGTAGGCTTTGCAATCGGCTGAAACTAAGCTAGTCAAATCTACAGAACTGCATATGAGGTTGGAATCATGTATATTCATCTATCAGGTATGTGGCGGTTTACCTAAAGGGCCACCACCTCATGAGGTTTGAAACATCTCACACACTCTTGGGGAATGTTGGTACGATCTACTAGATCAGTGGACCATCAATTGTACAATTCTCAATCGTGCAATATGGAGTTGGATTCGAGCACGCGAGAAACAACCAAGGAAAATATTAATGATGATTCCATTTCCTTGATCCAAGGTACCAATTTTTTTGAAGACTAGAACCAATGTACATTTCCCTATAGACCCTTCCCCTGGAATATATGTGCTAAAGTCAACAAATGAAGGCTTGCCAAATTTGAGGTAATAAGGAATCCTCAATAAAGGCACAAGGATCATAGCAATGTGACTGATAGAGACTAACACCAAGGATAATGATGGGTAAATAATGGGACTCATGCACTTATGACTTCCCTTGTTAGAGAAAAATATGAAAGGTTGACTTGGTAGTGGCTGACACAATTTCAAAGGGAATAGTCAAATACTCAAACGAAGGTTTTTTAAAAACAATTCAGGATAGTTGGAAGTCAAATGTGAGCAAAATGGGATGAAATGAATGTGATGCACAGATGGATATTATACTATAACAGGACTCAATGGGACTCTGAACATACTCTATGGATGTAGGGGTGATTCATCTCTGATGCTCTGGAAAGGGTGACTCTATGATGCTTCCACATGGGAAAGGCCTAGAGGGGACCATAAAAACATGAGTAAATAGTGGTTAATCATGATGAAACTCAACACATAAGTCGACAAGTGTGAAGGAAAAGTGGTGCCAAAGTACAATCCACTCATATGGAGAGATTTGGTTTTAATAGGCGGCGAAGTGAGACCTTGTGGAAAAGATGGCTTCGCGGAGAAGTTTCAAATTACTAGAAATGAAGAGAGACCCATTATAGAGCTCAGTGAGAGCTTTCCAATGGTGCTGACAATTTTTTGAAACCAAGCTATGGTTTTCTCATAATGGCCAATGGAAAAAACTAGGGTTTTTCTTATAAAAGTGCTTCCTTCCCCCAATTCCAATTCATTTGCACATTGAGTTGTTGGACAATTTGGAGAGAACGAGGAGGCCCTAAATCTTGGCAAGCTCGTAGTAGAAAAATAAAACATTGGATTTTAGATCTACAAGTTTCAGGTAAGTGGCCTTACTTGTCGAAAAATGGCCTTAATGCTTCTTGGAAGGATGGTTCCTAGTGAAGAATCAAGCTAAAAAAGAATACAGGAATGAATTACTAGAGAAGGTATAGGGTTAGCCCTACCCGCCAAGTCAAACATGTGGACATGGTGGTAAGTGTGATATCACATAGAGTGGAATATTTGAAGATATAGTATCAAGAATCTATTATATACGATGTGTATATGGCTCATCGGAGAGTCTAGTAGGACAAACTATCCAAGGAATGAAAGGATAATCTACCATACCTAGATTGTTGAGGTCTAGGCTGAGAATGATATTGATTTAGTGAGAAGGTGGCCAAGGGGGTCCATGATGCCCCAAAGCATGGGATACTTCCCCCTATCATATGTGATGTATGGGACCACTCGGGTGTACAAAGGTGGGAATGATGTCCCTAGCTGGATGAGTTTGTGGAACACCATTATGTTCCAAGTGCTAAAATAAGGGATTCAAGCATTTGAACTTATTGGAATGAGATACTCAAGAGGATGATGAGGAGATGTAGGGGCATAAATACCCCCCATTTTGGTATTTATGGTTATAGCATGTTATGCACATGCTAGAAGTATTTAGAATAATGGACTCTAAACACTTATATGGATGGTTTGGTACATAAAATGGTTATGCAATTTGTGGTGTCATTGCCAATTGTGGTTATGGTTGTTTCTTATGGGAAGAATGGATAGATGCAGTGGGAGAAATTCAATGGTGGATTTTCCATCCCATGTGGTACTACATATATGAGTCAAATTGAATGAATTTCTCGGTTCATATACATGGTGTCACCATACCAAAGAGTGGCTTCAGATATAATGAGTTGATGCTCACCTAGAAGACACTATGGTTGAATAACAAGAATGTCTAAGGGACTAGGTTGTTGATGTAAGATGGAGGGATGATTAAGTGGATCATCCCCAGGGCGATCTGGAGTGATATGGGACTCTAGAGGTTCTTCAAGGTGGGGAAGAATAATTGTATTAGAGTCGACACTACCAGATGAACTATGAGGGTTGGGAAAAATTTCTTCTCTTGGACTCTCAAACATGGATGCCCCCTTACCCAAATATTGTGTGCTAATGTAATGGCGACAAGGTGGATGTGGTTCGAAGTAAGGGGTTATTGAACCAAACATCATCATGGAAGACAAGGTTCACATACACATCGTCATAAAAGGTAGACAGATGACTAGTGGATGTAATATTCATCGATGTTGAGACTAAAGTGTCTTCCGAAGATGGTTCGAAAGAAACACAATAGGAAAATCGCAAAGAGTCTAATTAAATGGATCTCATGGATGGCAACAAGTAGAGGATGGGTGTTGAACTATCCATCATCTTGACATCATGAGGGAGAATCATAATAGTGGGTTGAGAAACCTCTTGTCCTAGTGAAGAACTGGTACCAGGACCCGTAGGTAGAGAAGAAGGAGAGTCACTACGAGCGACATCTAGTCCATGAAGAACATGGAGTGTATAAAAACAAATGTTTATATGAGTACAATGATGGGTGTAGTGTCCATATGTATCACACAAAGAACAAGGGTAGTCTTTGTGTAACAATTTATTCTTCTTGGTGTTGTTGAGTGTGAAGCCTGATTATCTTCATGATTGTTGGGAGGTTTTTGTTTCAGTCCGTTGGATCCTTGTTCCTAGCAGGGCAGCAATGCCTCCTATTTAATTTCCATCAGGGGGGTCGAGGGGGTGTGATGAAGACTTTTATGATCTCCCCTTGGCGAGGATTCGGGGGCAGTTCCGCGAAGCTAAAAATAGATGAAATTTTCCTTGTAAAATATTGTAATTTCGTAGTTAATCTAGGTTGTTCATTAAGCAAATGATCTGATGGTAGAAGTTATGTTAATTTAGGTTGTGATTTAGTATTCTGAGTGAGAAAGAGAGAGGAGATTGTATAAGAGAGAAGAGGAAATTAGAACAAATATGTTGTAGGTTATATCTCTTCATTTTTCTAGATAATAAACAAGTAAGGCCTGGTTGTTTCTCCATGGACATAGCCCAAATTGGGTGAACCACACATATATGTGTTTCTCCTTTTTTATGTGTTTCTATATGTGTTTTCGTAATATTTTTTGTATTTCATTGCTCCATTAATTAATTTGTAAGAGGCGGATTTGGGTAAGGTGACTTAAACATCAAGAATATTAGGATTTGGTTGAATACCAGATTCAGAGACCATGATCTTAACATGGGGGAGGTCAAGACAATTATTGGTGGGATGCCCAGGAACATCACACAAAGTGCATGGAGGAGTGGGTTTTGGTGCTTTAGTAGGAGTGGTCTTCACTTGGATTGCCTTGTCCTTGCCCCCATTTTTTGGGAATTTCCACCCTCACCAGATGCTTTTACAACAAGAATTAATTCTTGTTGAGGTTATTGTGGAACTCAAGCAAAGGAAGGGGTGCTAGCAACAGGTTGTACTGGAGTCAAATCCATGTAAGGTCTGAGCGGGTCAGGAGGATTGTTTGTAAGAGGATTGATGTACCAAACTAGGATCCCCAAACTCATGTTAAGAAGAATCAACATAACCATTACAGGAGTAGAAAATATTATGGTAGTGAAAATAAGAAAGGTATCTTACCAAATGGGTAGTGACCTAGAGGAGCTCCTATAAAAGGAGGAGGGCCAAAAGAAAAACCACCTCAAGGGAAATGGCCTGGAGGAATTGTTCCTGAAGGATGAGTTGATTCTTTAGCAACAGATTGTTGGGGAGCTACCTTTTGGGAAGATGTATCAAATATCATGTTGGCAATCTGTGATTCTTGAAGAATGCAAACATTTGAAGAGATAGGCTCTTAGAAATAGGCGGTGAGCCATAATAATCCCCAAGCAGCGTGGAATATTTATAGACTCCAGGGGAAACATTGGTTAAGGTAGGAATGGTATTCTGAGGAGAAGTTTGAGACGAAGGGGCATAGCAAGTCAGCTAATTAGCAGTGAAGATATTTCCATTATGGGGTAAGAATATCTTGTGAAACATAAAAGATGTGAAAACTGAAATAGTGTGTGTGTAACTACGACCAAGAAAGAGGTTATAATCTAAAGGTGCATTGGTAACTTCAATATCAATCATGATTGTCTTACCAAAAACAATGATGGGTCAACTCTCATATAGATTAAGGAATGCGAGGGTGACCATCCAATGCATGAAGAGTGATGGTTGATGGTGAAAGGTCAGTGGAACCAAGTTGCTACCAGAAACTAGCATCCATCACATAGGTGGAGATGCCTTCATCCGTTATACATCATTGGATAGTGGCATTTTTTATTGAGATTGGTATATAAAAAGAAATAGATGAATGGAGAGGGAGATATTATTCTTTATCAACATCAAAGACGATCAAATGATCATCATAAGGATCCACAATTCCCAGAGAAGATAAGAGATCTTTCCTTTGAGGTGGGAATGTCTGAAGGACTTCCAACATTAAAACAATGACAAGAGACTGCACCAAGTGATCTACTATATTGTAAGTATGGATGGCTCGAGAACTAGAAACATTTCTACATAATGGTCCTTCGGTGATTTTAGGGTGAACCTCTACCTTAGGTGGAGGGATCTCTAAGGTACCATTTGGTGACAAAAGGGGCTTAATGGAATTTTTGGGTTGAGAATCAATTGCTAACTTATCATGTGGATTTTCATACTGGCACAACTGAGTCTGGAGGTTGATTTCTTTAGAATTCATCATGAGAATATGATAATTTCCATTCCCTGGATGTGAAGGTGGAGTAGGAGGATTCTGGGCAGGTTGAGTGACTACATATCCTTGGGAAGGGAACAAATTGGTAAGCATTGTTGGTTGCGTGGAAGGAGGAGGAGGTTGAGTGATGGTTTTTTTAGAGGAAGCTTCGTGAGCTTCCCATGCCTAACACATCTAAGGGAGTAGGGGAGATTCATGAGTATAATGGCCATAAGTCTCGCAAAAAGCACAAGGTTCATTAGTTCTAAGAGCCTTGTTTTTCTTGGGTTATCTTCCCTATTGTTGGGTTGTAGGATTGGAATGGTCACCCTTATTGGCATTATGTTTTCTACCTTTGTTGCCTTGATTACCCCAAGATGATTGACCATGGTTACCCTTCCCCTTTTTCCTTATCTTTGGTTTGTGTAACAACCTGGTCAAAATTCCATGTAATAAAGTTAATAAAGGAAAAATAATAACCAAGGTCATGGGACATGTATTCCGAGATGAATGTTGGGAAAAACATCCTAGTGTGGTTATTCATTTGGTTTATTATGGCTAAGAAAATGGCAAAGGCTTTGGAAAGTGTTAGGCGCCTATACTACTAGTGTAACCCCTTATTGTTATTATTAAAAACCCCTTATTATATTGTTGTACCCATGTATTCCCCATATTGTTATGATTGCGCCCCATGGAAGCCCACTATTGTTATTATTGTGCCCTTACATTATTATTGTTATGTCAGCTCCGATTATCTTATGACACCATAGACACCTATATATATAAAGGAGGTCTTGTCATTTGTATCATCTAAGAATTGTTCATTTGTGTAATGTAAATGAGGTTTCCCCCTCGAAGAGGCTTATTTCTAAGGCGTTGATCTATCTTTTCTATCTTTTTGTGAGCTGGTTTCATAACATTTTGTATCAGAGCTTTGGATGCTAGGGTTTCACTGCTCCAAATAGGTAATCATGGAAATTTCACTATAACTTTCTTTCTACGACTTTTCAGAAGCGAGAAAAAAAAACATTTGAGACGAACTCGCGCTAAACCTCAGGTCTGAATTTCAGAGCTTGTCTCACTATATCTTCGGAGATATGATATGAGGAAGTTAGGGTTTTTGCAAGCTCTAGAATTTCAACTAAAATAGGTCATCATGGGATTTTCACTATAACTCTTTCACTACAAAGTTTCAGAAGCTAAAACAAAAATCCTTTTGAGAAAAAATAAGTCTGAACCTTAGCTCCAAATTTTAGATCATGTCTCGCTATAGTTTCATAGATATAGTTTGAAGAAGTTAGTGTTTTTAGAGACCCCCAAATTACATTCCAAATAAGTCACCTTGGGAAAATCGTCATAACTGTCTCTTTGAGCATCAGATTGAAATTTTGGAAGAAGTTACAGAAAGAGGACGAATTGTATTTTCTTTTGTATATTTTTTAGATCCAAAGGGAAAAACAGTGACACATTATACTTCATACAAGTTCACTCTTCTGAAAAGGTATATAATCAGGTCATCTTGGGAGATTATGGATAACTCTTTCTTGGAGAATCCAATTTTGATCATACTTGTGGCATTGGAAAGAGGACACAAAGGGATACTTCAGGTCACAATTTTAGAATAGCAAGATTCAAAATTACAGATTTATAGTCATTTCAAGATCGAGCTCCTAAAATCAAGAAAAGATGATATGAGGAAGTTTGATGGCAAGGATCCAGTAAATTGGATACGATAGATGGAGCAATATTTTGATCTACATGAGGCGCAACTGTTACAAAGGGTACGTATTGCATCTTCATATTTAGAACCGGATCAATTTTTATGGCATAAATGGCTTTGTTCTCATAAACCACTTGTTACATGGTCAATTGTCATAGAGGAAATGATAGCACATTATGAGGATACACAAGGAAACACCTTCTTTAGCCAATTGATAAATCTCAAACAAAAGTGCTCAATGGAAAAGCACATTGAGGACCTTCAAAAATTGAACATAAGAGTAAATGATATTTCATAGAAGCAAAGGGTTGATGTCTTCATACTTACTTTAAAGGATAACATTCAACATGAGGTTCGTCTTCGGGAACTTGATTAATTGGAGAAGGCATTCAGGTGGGCAAGAAAAATTGAAAGAAAAATTATGGAAGCAAGGAATCCCACCACTCATGACTATAATTATGAAAGTGTTTCTTCTCTTAGCCTTCTACAACCTACAAGGTTTACACCACAACAATTGGAAGAAAAAAGAGAAAAAGGGCTTTGTTACAATTGTGATAGTAAATGCACTAAAGTTCATAAGTGTGTTGAGAAGAAATTATTTTACAGAGAATATGAAGAGGAGGAAGAAAATGATTAAGAAACATCAAAAGAAGAGGATATAAACCAGGACCCAACCCCAGAGAAAGAAGAAATGAATCCAACCATATCTTGTAAAGCATTGGCAAGAATTACCACTCTTCAAACTCTCAAGATAGAAGGACATATCAAGAAGAAAAAGGTTCAGAAGTGAAAGATCACCTGGAAGAAGAATGAATCCAACCATATATTGTAATGCATTGGCTGAATTACCACTCCTCAAATTATCAAGATAGAAGGACATATCAAGAACAAAAATGTTCAAGAAGTGAAAGATCACATCGAGCATCAAGAAATGAATCCAACCATATCTTGTAAAGCATTAGAAGAAATTACCACTCCTCAAACTATCAAGATAGAAGGACATATCAAGAAGAAAAAGGTTCAAGTAGTGAAAGATCACATCAAGCATCAACAACAAGTTCTCCAACTTTTAAAGGATAACACAACTTTGGTGCAGAATCGAATGAAACAACAGGTAGATCAACATTGCAGTGAAAAAAATTTGATGTAGGTGATTGGGTATTTTTACAGCTACATCTCAAGCAAGCTATTTATGAGAAGGAAATGTTGGCGATACTACATGCACTTAAGAAATGGTGACCTTATCCAATGGGAAGACACTTCAATGTAAAAATGGATCAGGATAGTCTTAAATAATTTTTAGAACAAATATTATCTTTAGAAGAACAAAAGAAAATGGGTCACAAATATGTTGGGTTATGACTTTGACATCATCTACAGAAAAGGGAAGAAAATTTTTGTTGCAGATGCACTCTCAAGAAAGGATGACAATGTGGAAGCATTGTTTTGTGTTATTTCTATTATCCAACTAGGTTGGATAAACGAAGCAAGGGATGAATGGAAGAAGGACAAAGAAGTGTGGCCACTCATTCAAAAGTTGCAGAATATCCCAATTCAAACAATATTGCCAGAA
>APFE031397019.1:108280-151372 GCA_000404065.3 Pinus taeda | reverse complement strand
CACTATTCAGGCAATTTGGCTACAACATTTCCTATCTGAGCTTGGGATTAGTGTCCATCATCCAACTGTCATCTGGTATGATAATCAAAGTACGCTAAAGTTTTGCAGAGATCCAGTGCAGCGGCAGCGTACCAAACACATCGAGATCCACATGCACTTCATTAGAGAAATCATTCATGATGGGATCATCGATCTTTAGTATTGTCCTAGTTCCGAGCAGATTGCTGACATCTTCACCAAGACTTTCACTGAGCAGAAGTTTCGATTCCTGCGAGATCGTCTCGGGGTGAAGGACACGATTGCCTAGCAGTTGTCTTTTCTCTACTTTTGCATTATATTTTTGAGGGGGGGTTTTCTTCCCACTGGGTTTTTCCTCTTTCCTCCTTTTTTATGCATTGTATATGGGTACCTAAAATGGCCGTGTTGCCGGGACTCATTCATTTTGCATCACACTCACCTAAGTTATGCTTAAGGGGGGGTGTTGGTGTACATGCACTTAGACTAGTTGTGCATGTGTACATGCACATACATGCACTTAGACCAGCTGTGTTGGTGTACATGCACCTAGATTAGCTTCAGTTAACTTATTGCTTGCATGTGGCACATGTACACATTAGCTTTAGTTAGCTTTAGTTATTTCATGCACAACTAAGCTTAACTTAGTTGCTTTTATGTATTTATTCTAAACCAATATTGTAGAATCAATTCATTCTTTTTTTCAATTCTTGCTTGCTTCCTTCCTTCTCTTGCAAGCTTGTTTATTGTTTTGCATATCAAGATCCTTGTATCTCAAAATCTTACAGCTCCGCTCATTAACTTATGTCGCATTTATTTGGATAACGTGTCACCCCGTGTCTCATACAAATCTTCGAGTCTTTCAAACAACAACATTCCAAAAGATTATATTTCCTTTTCTTTGTACAGAAGCCACTAAAACCTTCCTTCTTGATCATAATTTCTTGTTCCATGTATATATATGAGTTTGACTGTGTATGGTGATGTCAACAAATGTTGAGTTTTACCGTGTGTACGTGGAATATTTGCAACCAGACCGTTGTTTTATTTTGGGTAAGTATTTATTTGTATTGCTTGGAGTCTTGAGAATTTTGTTTTCCGGGCCTGAACAAGCTTTTTTAAATGCAAAGATAAACCTTGCTGGGTTGTTTTACGGTACGAGCATTAGACATGTGTTTTCACTTTGCCTGAATATATTATGGTGACTTTTTCAACTGAGTTATTTTATGGTTCATTGTTGAGTTCCTTTCAGATATATTCACAACTGGTGGCTTAGCTTAGTTCTTCATACCATCCATAAATTATTGACATCTCCCATATATTCTCTAGAATGTTGTCACAGTGGCGCTTTGACAATGCACGCATGAGTTTCAAACCCTCCCTTACAAACAATATTTCCCTTTGTGATTTATTTTCACTCATACATAAGTAAAAGTTAATTTAGATTATTATTTATTTGTTTACTTGGATGACATGATGAATTTATTTTTAGATAATGAGTTTCTTTTGCAGACACAGTCATGGCAGGGAAGAACATTAGGTTGTAAGCTCATTCAAAGGAAAAATGGAATCACATGATAAATATGGTTCTAGATAATAGATAAATATGGTTTTCACATTCCATATGTTTCATGGATACATTAAATAGGGTTTTCACATTCCATATGTTTCATGGATAGACTACAGTTTTCATTTTTGCATATTTTTCCAACATCATTATATTCTCCACTGTCCAGTGTATAGTTCATTTTTTTTATGTTTATTTCAATACTTTTATCTCAATTTTGTTATATAGGACACTATGCATGTTTTTTGGGAAACATTATATTTTTAGTATCTTTTATTATATATGACAAACCTATTTGAGGATATGGTTATATATTATGGGCTGGTATTTTTATAAGTGTTTGGGAAGTAGAAGGATGGTTTATAATGACATATTATGGATGGCAAAGAAGGGAGACACAAGGAAGAAATGTTTTTCTTTTCTGCCTCATGTTTACATTATGATGCATTCTTCAAATGATTTATATTGTGGTGCATGGATATTCATTGGCTTATATAGTTAATATTATATGGCATAGTTTTTGGTTAGCACTTCCATGCACCACAATATACATGTGGATTATGATTATTTTTAGATTATTTAGGGTCAGGAAGTGAAATGGAAATTAAATATTTTAAGGTCTGGGAAGCCTCACTTACCAAAACATAATAATTAAGAGTTAAATATAATTTAAGCCAACCATTTGGAACATTCCACCAGCTTGAATTAAATTAAACATGAATAAAATTTAAATATCAATGAATTCCCAAAACGATTGAATTGCTCAACTACAACAAAAGCATGTATAAGAGGATGGAGCCTACAAAGGGAAAATGGGTCACACTATGAGGAGAGGTATGCTATAGCATTTATGAGTTGTCTTTCTACTCTGGTTTCAATTATATGAGTTATATAGGCTAATATATTGGTGACAATGGACTTCTTTCAAAGGAGATACAAGGCTAGAGAGAAAATCTTCAATTGTTCTGCATCATTTTATAGGTATACTTGACTTTTTTGCATTTAACCCGCTGATAGAAGGTATGGTTTTTTTTTTTACAACAAATGATAATAACTCTTTAATTTTGCAAAGAAAATCAAGCACATATAAATTTCATCATATTATCAGAAGAGATTATTCAAGTTGTTTCACATCCTAATGTTATCTTGGATGCTTGTATATGGTTTTGTAACATTACATGAATTTTGATCCAAGTCTAGCCATAGGTTTTCATTACATGCATTTTGATCCAAGTCTAGCCATAGGTTTTCATTACATGCATTTTGACCCAATTCTAGTCATAGGTTTTCATAGAGATCTACCATATAGGTTGCTATACTCACTATTTTAATACAGAAAATCAGTTATTTTGACCTCATTTTTTGTGCGTACCTCTCTGTATTTTTCCTATTTATTTTAGTAGTTTGTTTTTTATTTTTCTATAAATTTTTATTAATATACAACATATTCCCTATAGTACTTTAAAGTTATTTGACTTTAGAATATTGATTAGTACAATTTCCAATCAAATTTTACTTCTTATTTCATATTGTTGTTATAAATCTGCACAATGTATTTGTTGTATAAAATATTTTTCTCTTTGCCATATATCTCTATATTTTTCATTTTTGTTTTGTTTAATAACATATTATAAAGCAAGCGAGATTTAGTCCCATTATCTCACGAGCCTAGTGAGATTCGAGTTAGTTGATTAGAGAAGCATAAAAACCTCTCTCTTGATCAACATTATTTTGGAGACCATACCAATGAACAAATGAGTGAACCCTGGCTTCTAATTAAATCCTTATTTATCAAATGATAATCCAATTTGCTTACCATCCTGATCTTGGAGCTTGTATTGATAATTGAAGAGACATTGCACATTCTTTATCCAGATTCATTATTGATAACTCAAACATGATTGAGAATTTCCAATGAAATTGGGTTCTTATGGCTCAAGATATTTAATTACAAGAGAAAATATAGGTGTTGGAAAGACAACTCCACCAACCCAAACGTGGACACACTACTCAGAGATAGTTGGTTTATCACTAGTGAGTTACATTTTAAAATTTTCTTCTTTGAGTTGTTGTACACTCCCTACCTAATCTAATAATGTATATATCTAGTTCTAATTTGATTAATGTTGTATCTATGGTTGATTGTCCTATTTTTGAAGGTAATTCATGGGAATAATATTCTAATCACATAGATGACTTCTTTCTATTTTTCCAATCTAATGGGGTTTACGACATATTAACTACTTTTGACTTATTTCCTCACTTCCTTCATGGAAAAGCATGATATTGTTATATGCGCATAGCACCAAATCTAAGATTTACAGTAGAAAATATTTTTATAAAATTTATTAATGACTTTCCTCCTCCCAACCACTTTGAGTTTTTTTTTTTAGGACCTACAATGTTACTTTTTTGGTTACTAGCCCCATCAAAAAATCGGTTCTGAATTGTTCTTAAAATATAAGCTTGAATATCAAACAAGCCATCATCTCTTCTTGACCACAAAAGAGGATAATCACATAGCTCATGTTAATTCATCTACATAAATTTTTAAGTAATCTTCAGCTTACAAACCTTCCCTCACTATTTATTATAATGACTCTTTGTTTCATGTCTTCCCTTTTAATAATACCATTTTCAAGATACATACCAAACAAAATCACATGTTCCGTATGGAGCATAGGATTTTGAGTCAATCTCTACTTGAATCCTCCATGAACCCCCCACATTTAGAATCCAACTATGACTATTTCACCATTTGTGATCGAGAGCATGAATGCTATGATGATCACCATCACATCATGACACATAATGATCGCCTGATTTTCTATGATATGAAGCCTTTCAGGTTCGATAATGATCAAGGTAAACCTCATGATTATGATTTCCTTTTGACCTCTCATACATGCATATGTAATGTTGTTCATCCCCAAAGAAATTTTTACCTTCTCTACCCTACAAATGATGTTATTTTTTATCACGTAGAAAAAACCCGACTCTATAGGGAAAAAACTAAGGTAACCTCTAACCACTTATTGAAAGTTGACCCTTCAATCTTGAGAGGGATCTCTCCCTAAACTCAACTACTCAAGGTCACAATGGAAGAAGGTATGTAATATTTTCTATGGTTAGATTAATTGAGAAAAAATAAGGTTGGTTGGACTGTAGAAAAATTCACCATTGAGCATGGAGTCTAACCCAATCAGTTTTATATAAACCACAGTTTCAGTGAGAAAATATCAGCAAAAGAAAGATAGTAACAACTCCTTTGACAAGTTTGGAAATAAGAGAATAGAAAAAAGTAACTAGCGTAATATTTAGGTGAAACACAAGTAATAAATACTTTAATAAATGAATTTAGAGCACACAGGTATAAACTCCAACTCAACAACCTAGTATTCAAATATTCAAGAACATATAAACTTAGAAAACATATAGGCAGTCGCAAACACATGAATTTCTGCAAACTGCTCACATAAATTGTTGTATAATAGTTGATCACACACATGCAAAGTACACAAGAAGGCTTTTTCAAAAGATACTAACCCTTTGTCACTTTTCATTATCGACTTTATAGAATACTACAAAACCATAACTAAGTTTTCAACAAAAGCTTTAATTACAAGTTCAAAAATAAACAAATATACCTCTAATTAAAACTACATACATTGCATTGTTTAATCATAAAAACAAATTACAAATATTGTGTATCTGAAGATCATGTTGTTACTGTAGACATGGTTGAATCTGAGGACCCTCAATTCAAATTTGATGAGGTGGATCTCCAATTAAAAGTGATTAGGCATTTTTCTAAAAATAGAAAAAAAATAATTTTGGTGAATTCCTGAAAAATAGGCTTCAAAGATCCATTTGAATCTATCAAAATGTGAAACCTGTGTAAAAAATGAGAGAGAATTTTCTTAATGGGTCCGTTCCCAACAAAAATGTTTCTTGGTTTTCAAGAATTCCTTTCCATCTATTTGGAAACCGCACCCGAATTCACTGCCTTTTCCAGGAAAAAACAGAGTAAAACAATTTTTTTGCTGACATTTGATTTGCCAGTGCCATGGTTTCAAATTTTCTAAACCTACGCAAAAAAAATTAATTGTCAACACTCACTTGTATTGATACTCGGTCCTCTGTTGACGTGTGATATGTCAGTGCGTTGATTTTAACATATAAAAAAAAAAATTACACTTGGTGTTGATAATTCAATTGTCAACGAGGAGGAAGGAAGGGCTTCAGGGTTGAAGAGCTAGGCCTTTCAGGTGTCTACAGGTGTTGAACTCCATGGAAGGGCACAAAGGAGGGAGCTCCACTACCTCCTACAGGAAGGCAGTGGCTAGCCAAGGTGAGAAACCAATAAAGAGTGTTAGAGGTCCTTCAGGTGAAGGAACAAGGAACACTGAAGAGGAGCAAGAATTAAACAAGTCAACGGAGAATAACAGTAAGAAAGAAAATGAGGAAGAGGACAAGAAATAGAGATCGAAAAACAAAGCACAAAAAGGGTCATGTAAACCCAAAGCTGAGGTCACACCCAGAGTAGTTTTAAATGATCTTGCTCTGCAGGTTCACAAGGACCACATGCAAACATATGCTATCATTTGTAAATTCATGGGATTCTGGCCCACTAAAAAGGCTTTACAGACATGTATTAAATAAAACTAGAAACCAAAAGGAAGCATTGACCTACATCTTGGGTCAAAGGGTTTCTTCACTGTGGTCTTTACAAATATTGAGGATAAAGACAGGTTTTTGAAGGAGGGCCCTAATTTTATGCAACAGCAGGCCTCTACATGCGACCGTGGATGATGAATTTTGTCCCAGAGAGAGAAAATTTCACTTCGTTCCTGGTCTGGGTAAGACTCCACTCTCTACCTCTTGATTACTGGAAAACAGAATTGTTATCTACCATAGGAAATAAATTAGGGCATTTTTTCAAAGCTTCTGAGGCCACCAAAAGAGGAAAGTACACTTGCTTCATACGAATATGTGTGGAGATGGATCTTTCTGGAGCTCTACTAGATGAGGTCATCTTGGAAGTATTTGATGAAGAATGGGTGCAAACAGTAGACTATGAACATATTCCTTTCAGATGTCGAAGGTGCCATGAGCATGGGCACCTATTTAGAGACTACCCTGTCAATGAAATAGAGAACAAAAGTAAAGCGACCACAATGAAAGATATTGAAGGCTTTCACAAAGTCGTACACAGAGGAAAAGGGGGAAAGATGGGGTCAAAGCAACATCAAACAGAAGGGCAACAAGCTAATTTGAATAGGTTCCAAGTAGTCGAAGAAGAAGAAGAGATAGAAAAAGTAGATCAGGTAATGGAAGGAAGCCAAGTGGAGAAGGAGAAAGAAGAAGATAGAATACAAACACTGGATGTTAACAAACAAAAAGAGACTATGCTGAGCAATGCAGAACTGGAGATGGACCAAGAAATGACCCAGAGTGAGGTGGAACTGGAGGATCATGAACTGCAGGAGATTCATGACAGGGAACACCTAGATCTGGAAGGGTTCTTGAAACAGGGGACTATGAGTGGGGTAGACTTATTACTGCAAGAAGAGTTCAATAAAGTACAGTAGTTTTTCCTATGGAAAACTCGCGCTAAAGGGCTGGAAAGAAAAAAAAAATGAAAGGCAGGGCAACGAAGGTGTGAAAACTATGAAAATCACACCTGGATTAGCACCCATAAACCCAGGAAAGAAAAGAGGCAGGAAAGAGAAGAACGAGTTATTGATGGAATGTGGAAAGCTAATGATAGATTCAGGTAAGATGAAAGATCTAACCAGCTACTCCTTTACGAATCTTTAAAAGTGAAGTTCACATCTTAGAATATCAGAGGTCTCGGTAGTAAAAGAAAACAAAGAATACTTAGTAATAGAATGAAACAAGAAGCTCCAGATATGATCTTTATCCAAGAAACTAAATGTTCCATTCAAAAAATAAAAGAAATTCATAGCAAATGGCTCAATAGATTTGAGTTTATAGAAGTCAAAGAAGATAACGCAGCAGGCGGCATACTTACTCTTTAGAACCCCCAAAGGATTGGCATAATAGATGCTGAGGCATATAGAAATTATTTATTAGTGGTTATTCAGCCGATGGGAGATAGGGAGACCTATCTGGTCATGAATGTTTATGGCCCTCAAAGAATGGATGATAAACTCAGGTTTCTAGATTCTCTTATGGAGCTTAGTGACATACATGTAGATGTACCATGGATCTTGTGTAGGGACTTCAACATGATCAAATCACTTTTAGAGAAAAAATGGGGAACTAGAACTTTAAGCAGAGACTCTTCAGCATTTCAAACTTTCATAGATAATATGAAGCTTGTTTGTACTGACATGAGTAATGGTCTCTTTACTTAGAACAATAAAAGAGGAGGAGAGTCTCAAGTTGCCTCAAAGTTAGACGGATTCATAATCTCAAAGGATCTTATGCTCACCAACAAGGAAATGATAGCGAGAATTCTCCCCTTTGGAGGCTTGGACCATTGGCTTGTTCAACTTGAGGTTCAGGGCATTGGTACCCCCAAGAACAGACCTTTTAGATTTGAGAATATCTGGCTCACCCACCCATATTTCATCAGCAACATTACCAAATGGTGGATAGAAGATCTGCATATTCAGGGTACAAGAATGTTCCAAATACACAAAAGACTTAAGCACATCAAGCTAAGACTTAAAGATTGGAACAAGAATGAATTTGGCAATATTTTTGCAGCGAAAAAAGTTGTTGAAGATAAAATGACAAAACTCAATGAAACCCTTATCATAGATGGCTTTGATAAATTTAGAAATGATCAAGTCACCAAACACCATCAAGACTGGGAGAATTTATGTAAACAAGAGGAAATATTTTGGAGACAAAATCCAGAGTTCAATGGTTGAAAGAAGGGGAGCGTAACACTAGATTTTTTCACAGATCAACCATAGTGAACAGATCTCATAATACGATCTCTTCGATCAAGGACGATGGAGGTCATCTTCTTAATCCCCATGAAGATATAGAAGATGTGTTAGTTCAGCACTTTCATGGGATAACGTAGGAAACCATTTCAGATAGAGAGCATTTTATCAGGGATTTAATAGGGCATATTCCTAGGCTGGTTACTAGAGAGGATAATTTCAATCTCAATAGGCTAGTGACAGAAGAGGAGGTTAGTGAGGTCATCAAAGAAATGCAGAATGGTAAAGTGCCAGGCCCTGATGCTTTCAACGTGGATTTCTTTAAAGCTTGTTGGAATATTGTTAAACAGGATATTATGAATGTAGTGGAAGATTCCAGGTTGAATAGAACTATTTTGAAGGTGCTCAATACTTCATTCATCTCCCTGATCCCCAAACAGGACAATGCTCAGAATCCCGACAGGTTTAGACCCATAGCCTTGTGTAAAGTGGTATATAAGATAATATCCAAGGTTGTTTCCAATAGACTCAAACCACTTCTTCCTACTCTAGTTTCTGTGGAGCAATCTAGTTATGTGGAGGGCAGACAAATTCTCAATAACATCATTCAAGCACATGAGGTGGTGCACTCATTGACAAGAAATAGGAAGGCTGGTATGATTATGCAATTGGACCTAGCCAAAGCTTATGATAAGTTGAATTGGACCTATATAAGGAGGGTCCTTATTTGTTTTCAGTTTGATCATAACTGGGTAAGATGGGTCATGGCCCTAGTAACTTCTTGTAGCTTTTCAATTCTGGTTAATGGTTCTCCTTCCAAGACTTTTACTCCTTCCAGAGGCCTCAGACAGGGTGATCCACTCTCTCCCTTTCTCTTCATCCTCATGATGGAAGGACTTGGTCGGTCTATCAAGCATGTGAAAGAAGTTGGTTATATCAAAGGCCTCCAACTTTCAGAGACTGTTCAGGCTTTGACCCATCAGCAATTTGTTGATGATACTATGTTGCAGGGAATCCCCACTGTCAAAGAAGCTCAAGCGTACAAACATATCATGTTTGACTTTGCCATGGCTACAGGTATGGAAGTTAATCTCTCCAAATCTAAGATTTTTTCTTTAATACCAATATTATTATTCAGAAGAATATCTCCAAAATTCTAGGCTTTCAAAGGGATGTCCTTCCCTCCAAATATTTTGGAGTTCCTCTTACTAATAAACCTCTGCACAAGAGAATTTGGGAGCTGATGATTAATAAGATGCAGGATAAAATTAGGAAATGGACCTTTAGATCTTTAAACTTGGCTAGTCAGTTAGTGCTAACAAAAGCTATTATCCAATCAATCCTCGTCTTCATGTTATCAGCCCTTCCAGCTCCAAAAGGAGTTTTGCAACAGATTAGAACCATTCAAAGAGACTTTCTTTGGGGTGAGGGGAAGGAAAGAAAGAAATGGGCCTTGGTAGCCTGGAAGAAGATTTTGCAAACCTAAAAAACATGGGGATCTTAAACTGGATGATCCGGAAGTACTTAGTAAAGTTTTAGGGGCGAAATTATGGTGGCGATGGGTAAAAGACCCAAAGGCACAATGGGCTAGTATCTGGAAAGAAAAATATGCCAGCACTTGGCAAGATAATGATCACATAAGGATGTCTGGAATCATAAAGGGCTCACACATCTAGAATAAGGCCTGGGGATTAGAGGATTAGTACAAAAAAATAACTTCTGGGAGATCAAAGATGGTGATCTTGCATTTTTTGGGGAGGACAAATGGCAGCAAGAACCTACACTGTTAAGAGAGGACCTTTTGGACCTCAAGAATGAAACATATACCAAATGGTTATTTAAGGTAAAAGATTTTTGGGATCAAACCAATAGTGAAAGAAAATGGAGAACCTAGAAGAATATGGATCATAGGGAAGACAATCTGCTGAAAGCCAAAGCAGAGGCACTTCTGACAATGTTGGAACAAAGGAAAATATTAGTGACAAGGAGACATTACCAACTTAGATGGGGCAACAATAATGCAAGTACCTTCAATCTTAAGGAGGCAAAATGCACATTCCTTTAGCTGGATTCCAATGTACCGGACAAGGTTTGGCAGAACATATGGAGACATCAAGGATGGATGAAGATTAAACTCTTCATGTAGTTGGTTCATCATAATAAAATTCTAACTTGGGATAACATTCGAAAGAGGGGTGTTCTGGGCCCTTCCAGATGCTAGCTCTGTGAAGCCCAAGAGGAAACAATGGAGCACCTTCTCAATAATTGCAGTTTCACCTCTTGGTTGTGGGATACTTTTGCCACTATTTTCCAGCAGACAGACAGGGACAAAGGAAGCATTATCAATACCCTAAACAATTGGAGACATAACTTCTCTGATTTTGAACTTCTTGGCTCAGCCTAGGCTTTAACACCAAGCTTCATAATATGGACTGTCTGGAAAGAAACAAACAACAAAATCTTTAAGAATGAAAAAATCACTTCCCAATGCCTTTTTGAGCAAATCTTAAGACAACTTAAGGAGATGGTAAGTACCATAGTGCGAACTTCCCCTAAGAATCCACCTTTAGAAACTAAAATGCAGATACTTCTTAAGTTGGGTATGCAGGGGCTTATTCCACAGGGCCTGGACAGGAAGGTTTTGAAACTGGATACTAAGCAGGATTATTGGCATCCTCCCCCTCTGGGTTTTTTGAAATACAACATTGATGGGGCTTCTTGAGAAATGTTTACAAATCCTGAAGTAGGATAATCTCCAAAATGCTATTGTAGAAGTTGATTCGGAGTTAATATAAACTCGGTCAAGAGAATCAGTTGTGGCACAGAGCTGGAAAAAGTCTCAAAACAATGGAGGCTACTACAAGTCTTTCAAAGGATTCAGCTTCATCTCTGAGGCTTATGTACCGCGAGTTTTAACTATGTGCGAAGGACAACAAATAAATTGGAGGACATCTTGGCCAATTAAGGAGTGCTCTGTGCGGAAAGTAGGGTCGCGCTGAGTTGGCATGAGATGCCTCTGAATAGATTAAAGGCACAATGTCATGACCAAGCGAATGAGGACATAATAGTGTTCCAAAACAAAGACATAGAGGTGGGGTCTAGTTGATTTGGATTCTTTATGCAATGTTTTTTCTAAAATAAGAACAGTTTGGGGATGTAGGTCACTGTTGACCTCCCCAACCCTCGACAGTACAAACATAGAAGCTTCAGATGGAATTTGCTAAGCAAACACTGTTATGCAGAGGGTCGACCAAATAATTGGATTTTCATATTACACTGGTTCATCCGCCCGCGGCGATGGGTTGTTGCGTAGGACCAGAGTTTTGACTTTCTCGGTAGCCTTGAAACCCCCATTTTCCTTTCTGTGGTAGCAATACCGCTCGCGGGGTGGTTTATCGTCTATCGCATGCCCTTCACGCGCGAAGCGGTTTTGCAGAGTTGGGAGCGATTCCACTCATCAAGGAACACGTGGCATAGGAAGGGGAAGGAATACTGCCCTCATCGCATAGTAATTATCGGAGTGTTAGGCTTGTGCGATATGCTCCTCAGTTGTCGGATCATGCAAGATGGATCTACGGTCAGGAATAAGCGAGCATGTTGGTGGGTCTAGGATGGTTATTGTGTGGTTAACTGCTAGTCTACTAGGTATTGCGATATTATCCTCCGTCGTTCGATCTGGCGTGGAGGATCGACAATTAAGGGAAATGGTGTTGATCGGGGGAAGAATATCTTCTGGGCTTGTTTCGTGTCATGGTGGGAATCGGTGGCTGTCGCGTGCTCTACATGCTCAAGGGTTATCCCCCCATTCAGACCCGAAATCCTTATAGTTTGGTCCCTAACTCCTCATCGGGTCTGATTCTAACTTTTAATTGTTTGATTGTTTTCGACCCGATTTGAGCCTCGTCCGTTTGATCTCTAAGGGGAGATCGAACGATCTCAGCATTGTCTATATTTTGTGGATATTGTAGTTTTTTTAGGGACCATGGCTCAGTGTTTAAGCCTTTAGCTCAGTGCCCTCAATAGTAAGCGGATGGCTTTTCTTTGGCCCACAGTTCCTTTGGGACTATTGTATTTTATGTAAGTTATTTTTAGATTTAATGAAATAGAAGCTACTACTCTTGCTTCAGCAAAAAAAAGGATAATTCAACTGTCAACGCTTTTATTCAACAAATTTGAAAATTGGCGCTGATAATCCATCTATCAGCACCTTTATTCAACATTTCCAAATTAGCACTAACAATCCAACTGTTGGCGCCCTAAAAAAATTTTAATAGTAAAAAATTACAATGCTGAACTTAAAACTATGAAGAAAAACAAAGATAACAAATAGTTGCAGTGACGATGTTGTCCTCCCTATGAAGAAACAAAGAACTTTCAACTCTTGTGCCTGATCCATTGGGTTGTTCCCAAACCTGAAATCGGCAACCCGACAAGCGATTTGCTCTGCAAATTTGAAAGCCAAAACATAAATCCAAACTAAAACTAAACTATTCATACTAATACTGAAATCTAAAAAATGTTGAAGGAAATGCTAAAAGTATTGAGCTTATTCAGACTTATACCTACACTAAGCTAAGCCAACTATTGAATCAAGTAATTTCAAATTTTTAGTATAGCCAATCAAGCAAATGGCTAGTTGATTTATTTCCTCAACAAAAATGTAAAGCTTTAGCATCGACAACCCCAATTTTTGCTAAAAATAATATATACAATTCATAAGAAACACAAAACCCATTTCCACTAAAAACTCCAATAAGATGGCCAAAGGATCTTCTAGAACCTGAAGGAACACCTCTTATTGATGAGCAAAAGTAAAAATACCATCTTTCTTCTTTAATATTCTTTGTTCAATTTCTTTAAACTTCTCACAAGAAACCTCATGATTATTTCCAAATGGAAAACTAGCAGTCTGCCTGTTCTCCTTCTCATTCATATTACACACAAGGAAAAGTTATGGATGCTTATGAAAAACTTCAAAAAGTATACCTAAATGTGAAATTTCATGTACTTTAAAAGGAACAATATCATTCTAATTTCCAAAAGAATCATGGAAAACAACTTATTTCTCATCATTTTCTTGCAAAAGTTTACTATCATCATCATGAGTTCATTCATTTCCTAAAATTCCCACGCATGTATTTTTAAAACCCTAATTTTCACATACTTGTTTATGAGACAAGATTTCAGAGAATGAATGAGCTAAAAAACATCATGAGTTCATTCATTTCCAAAAATTCCCACGCATGTATTTTTAAAACCCTAATTTTCACATACTTGTTTATGAGACAAGATTTCAGAGAATGAATGAGCTAAAAAACAAACTCATTGGGTATCCTCATCCCTTTCCAGATCGTTTGCAATCTAAAAATACTTAATGTCCTTATCAACCACAAGAGAAATGACCTACTAAATATTTTCATCAGTGTCTACAAAAATATCTTAATTAGTTTCATTTTCAGTCAAGATAGTAGTTATTTTTTGTTGAATGGTTTTCGGAGTATGACAACTAGCTTCTAACTTTTTTTCATGATTCTGAAAAGGGTTTCCATACAAAGCTTCAAGAATCTCTTCATCCATAAATTCTTCATCACCATAAACACTTTCCAAATGTCCAATGAAATTTTCAAAATGCTCACAACAATTCTCAACCAATGATAAAGATGGGTAGGATTCTTTATATTTGTCATAAAATATTGTATGAAAATCCTTTAAAGAATATAGGCTACTAGGTGGTAACTTCTCATACTAGGATCTAGCATTTCCCTCCAAGGATACCATGAATATTTCATTAAATATTCATCATGAAAATAAACACCAAGCCTATGTATATGCATATGAAACTTAACCAAATGAAGCGTAATATCATCCCCATTCTAATCTCTAAATTTTGGCAGATATGTTTTCCAATCTATATGAGAAAAATTATTTGGAAAACCATGGGTATGAGAACAATTCATAGGATCATACCTTGCAGATTGACAATCCATCTTGATCCAGTGAAGTCGTCAGTAATAATGTTTAGGCTTCTGATCCTTCAAGCAATGGAGTTTCCATTAGTACTTTGATCTTTCGATCTCACCGACGGTGGAGTCGCCAGGTGAAAGATGCATAATCTTTCTGTGTTTGTCCTTTGTTCACCATCAAAGAGCATTTTTTTCATTGTCATTCTGTCAAGGAAGATTTCACCTTTGCTTCCCAACAATGGCGCCAAAATGTTACCACCTAGAAAAAACCTCGGTTGTAGAGGGAAAAAAATAAGGTAACCTCTAACCATTTTTGATTGAAAGTTGGCCCTTCAATCTGGAGAGGGATCTCTGCCTAAACTCAACTACCCAAGGTCACAATGGTAGAAGTTTTTAATCTACTCTATGGCTAGATTAATTGAGAAAAACTAAGGTTGGTTGGACTGTAGGAAATTTCACTATTGGGCATGGAGTCAGACCCAATCAATTTTATATAAACCATACATTCAGTGATAAAATATCAACAAAGGCAAGATAGTAACAACTCCTTTGACATGTTTGGAAATTAGAGAATAACAAAAAGTAACTAATGTAATCTTTAGGTGGAAAACAAGTAATAAATACTTGAATAAATGAATTTGGAGCATATTAATATGAATTCCAACTCAATAACCTAGTTAGTATTCAAATATTGAAGAACATATAAAACTTAGAAAACAGACAAGGAGCAGTAAACACTTGAATTTATGTAAACTACTCACACAAATTGTTGCATAATTTTGAAATTCCCACTTAGCATTTTGTTGAGTGAAATGTCAATTTTGGCCTTTTTTGCTATAATGCATGGTTGCACTTGGGAAATGTGGTTTAGAGGTACCATATATGATTTTTTTCTTAGAGCACACCCAAACATTAGACCTGGAGGAATATTGCAGCCTTAGTGGAGCTTGGGGGGCACCTCATGGGAATTACTACCCACATGAGGAATACACTCCCATTGGAGTATAATTGGTGTGGGGAATTCAAGTTGGGCCCACATGGGAATTTTGGAGGCTCCTTGACAAAAAGAGGAAGAGACACTCAATTCGTCATTCATTCATCATTTTGAAAACTGTCTTTTGAAAATATTACACTTGAACTAAAGCCAAGTTTGTAAGTTTTGTTTAGCACACGAGTGTCTCCGAACGGAGATCTCAACCCTTGCTTCGGTGGACTTCAAGTGCCAGCCCAAGGAGGGATTCCTACCATTTTTATTTCATACTAGAACCAGGGAGTCCGATTTCAGTGAGAGGTTCGTCTACAACAGTGTAGGGATTATGCAGTTCATGGTGGAGGCACTTCGAGATGTTGAGGATTGAAGGGTGGTTGTGGCTTAAACTTGGGGAGAAGGTCGACGAAATAATTTAGTGGGGATTGTGGTTATTTTGGAGGCCATTTGTAGTAGGATTTACAGGTGGGTTGAATCACCCAGCAATTGAGCCATTGAGAGAAAATAGGGGGTCAAATTTCCAAGGTCAACCATTGGTCAAATCCTTCATGGGTTATCCTTGGTATTTGGTGGAGAGGCTGGGATTAATTCCTTAGAAATTTCTGAGCATCGGAGAAATACCTAACAACATTTCTACTCAACCAGCAGCATATTTCTAGGCATTTTCAATGCAGAGCTAGAGTACCACAACAACATATTGGAGAGGGGTGACTTATATTTCATTTGGGGCTATGCTAGCTTGTCTTGAGCAAGCCTAGGTGCACTCATTCCAACACCTTATTGTACACCCATTTTTATTAATAAAATGGCTTAGTATCACATCTTTTGGTGCAATTTCTTGGTCTAATTGTGTGCTTACCGTTTTATGGGTTTATGTGTTTATGAATGCTTTTTTATTTACTATAAAAAATCCCTAGGAATATTATAATAATAGTTTACAACAAACACAAACAAGACACAAGAAGGTGTTCTTTCAAAATATTCTAACCTTTAGTCACTTTTCATTATCAACTTTATAGTATATTACAGAATCATAACCAAGTTTTCAACAAAAACATTAATTACAAGATTAAAAAATAGACAAATATATGTCTAATTAAAACTACATACATTACATTATTTAATCATAAAACCAAAAGAAAAATATTTTTTCATTGTAGATCATCTTGTTGCTGGAGACATGGTTGAAGTTGAGGATACCTAAGTTGAATTTGATGAGGTGGCTCTCCAATTGAAATTTGTTTAGGCGTTTTTCTAAAATAGAAAAAAATTGTCGAATTCTTGAAAAATAGGCTTCAAATATCCATTCAAATCTCTCAAACTGTGACACCTATGTAAAAACTGAGAGAGGTGCTTGTTAATGGGTCCATTCCCAACAAAAACCTCTCTTTGTCTTAAAAAATCCATTTCCATCTATTTGAATATCGTGCCCGAAGGTACTGCATTTTATAGAAAAAACTAAGTAAAACAAGTTTTTTGTTGATATTTGATTTGAAAGTGCCATCGTTTCAAATTTTTTGAACCTACATTGACAATTTAATTGTCAACACTCACGTTTCTTGATACTTGGTCCTCTGTTGATGTGTGATATCAGCGCCTTAATTTTGACATAAAAATTTTAAATTTTACAATTGGCATTGATAATCTAGTTGTCGGTGTTTTTATTCAACAAAATTTAAAATTTGGCGCTGATGATCCATCTCTCAGTGCCTTTATTAAAAAAAATTAGATTGGCACTGACAATCCAACTATCAATACCCTAAAAATTTTAAAATAATAAATAACTACAATGTTGAACTTAAAACTATGAAGCAAAACTGAGATGACATTATCTATGATAATTATGATGATAAAAGGTCGAATTTTGGTTGTGAAATTAGTTTTCTTGAATTGCATGATGTGTCATTTTTTTATGGATGTTGATAAATAAATATTCACTTTTGAACATGGATACGTCACATCAACTTATCTAGTTGAATTTGAAAGGTTTGAACTTGAAACATCTAATGATTACATGGTCTCTTTTGTTGATGACATGAAGAATCTTCAAGGTCACATTAATGTAGTTATTAATGTGAGTCTTGGTCATGATCTGCATGAAACTCATGGTGTTCCTATAATAATATCCAAGTCTATGCTTGTTGGTTGGCATGTCCTACAAGATAGCGAGCAATTTTTTTGGCTTCTAGTTAAGCCTTCATTGACACTACATAGAATTGTTTGTTGGAAAGACAATCATCCTTTCTTGATCATCATCCACTAAGCCAAAAATCTTGCATATAAGGCTCAAGACCTCTATGCTTAGTTTCATCTAGATTAAAATCAAAAACATGTTATTTCCTTTCTTTTTGTACATATGTTTTTTTTCTTTTTTATTTTTCCTACTCTTTTTGTTTTCAGAAAATAATTTAGTTCCTTTTTGTCTAACCGTTGCTTTATTTTTTATGTTTCAATTTTCACTATGTTTCCTTACTTTATTACAGTTTGGTTTTAAACTCCTCGTTTAGCCTAGTGCTTTAAATATTTTATTTTCTTTTTTACCTTTCCTTTCATCACAAGTTCTTGCTTTGGTTATTTCTTCTTACTAGCATGACATATGTACAACAAAATCTACAATGAAATAAAAAAAAACTCTTCTTTGATGTAATTTGTTATAGCTATATTTCTATAGAAAAATTTTGTGCTCACAGTTTTAACTTGTGATCAACAACTTTTTTAATACATGAAGCAAGATAGCCTTTGTTTATACACAAAGATGGTTGGCAAGAAGGCCTTGTTAAACTTTATCTTTTTGCTGCACTTGAAAATTTTAGATTTGTCTTATGCTTCCCACATCTTGCATCCCAAACTTCCCATCCCAATGATATCTTGTTGCCTAATTACTCATATTCAAAGTCATCCGGTCCAACCAAAGATTCTTAATTTTTGGTTCTCTTCAAGCAAACCATCTTGTGAAGTCTCCAATGTTGAGACACTTCTTTAAGAAATTTTCGCAAGACATTATAATTTCTAATGAAATTACAAATTTAAAACTTATACTTCAAGAAATTATCAAACCAAGGTAGGTAGGGCCCTACATACATAACTGCTATAAATTGAAAATATGAAATTTATGCATGCCTACTGACCATACTTTTGTCAAAAATGAAGCTTCTACTGCATATATTATCCATCAAATGTCTTAATATGCTATAATACATCCACATTCCTACAAATGTATTTTAAAATCCTACTAGGGCTGCGTAAGATTCTATTCAAAGACCATGTTTAAAATATACAAAGCCGGGTACCTCGAACACAGATAACAAGAGGGGCTTAATTTTTCCTATGTTTGTAAACCCTCTCGAAAAACCGAAAAAACAAACTTCAAAGGCATAAGTTTAATGTGACATTAAGCTTATAAGACATGGCATAATGGTATATTTCTTGATAGTGCCCCAAACAAAATCAAATGAGGTCGGTAATGAATTTTCAACAACATTATCCTATGTTTTAAATCCTGGTGACTCGTTGGAGCAATGCAATATGGCAACATGGAGGTAACTCGAAATTTATTTCGCTAATATAAAGTTCCTGAAATATGATATAATGGTAAGATTTTTGGCTTCGTTTTAAGTGATGATTAGTCATATTAATGTTGTGTTAAGCACATATTTTCTATTGGCAACAACATTTATTTGGTTGATGTATCATCACCAAACCCCAACCTTGATAAACACGTAGGAAATACAGTAAATCTGTAGAAGTTGTAGTCGATTTTCTCAACAATGTTCATGGTATACACGGAAAACAGTTAGACTATTTTTAATGATGTGCAAGGATTCAATCATTACCTATTAAGATTATTAACACCTGGATATCCACCGTGTTCTTCCACATCAATGAGTTCACATTTCTAAACATATGGTTTAGCTCCTGATGTGGCTATATATTAATTAGCACAAGTACGTTTCATTAAACTATTCTATGGAAATGTGCCTCCGTATTCAGTGCCACTAATTCTAGAATTTTCAGGGTTGTCCTTGGTGTCTGGTTGTTTTTCTGAGAGTTTTCATAACATCTGGAAGAAGGTAAAACCAATAATTTGTGCAACATAACTATCGGAAACTGAAACTTTTCAACATAAAATCGCTGGTGAAAGGTATGCTTCTTCCTCTGGTAAATTGTAGATATACGTTAGAAAATGACAATCTTATCATTTTGAAATTGTATGTTGTGACTCCCCTTCCTTGCAATTCGCTGTGGGTTGTTTTTAAACGAATTCTATGTGCATTGTCATGTTCCTAAACAACGCTAGTTATAAATGGCTTGCTTGCCAACGTTAAGATTATATCTCTCTATATTCTTTTTGGTCAAAGCCATTCTATCCCATGGTATATTTCACTAGTTTTGGGCATCTTTTTATAATATGAATGTGTTATAGCTAGCCTTAGCTCAAAGAGTCTTTTCAAAATAACCAAATGGAGCACCCCTCTAACCCAAGACAATTTATCATCACCATGTATATTTCAAGAATAGTGCCAACATTACTATTCCTATCGTATATTCTCACTCTAGTTGTTAAATTTTTTTCCATTTCATATTATATTCTCATCACTCCCTCAGGGACTATTTCCAAATCAAAACCCTATGTTTCATAGGGATCTTTGAGACTTTGAAATAGTAGCATTCCAAAGCATTATATTCCATTTTATTTATACAGTGTGGAGGTTTTCCGTTACACCAAACCCCACAGGTGTTGGTAAACATTTCAAATCAGTAACTAGGATCCCCAAGGTGGAAATTACGGATTCCATAGAGGTGTGGTGATTCTTCCAACACCCCCCCCCCCTCAAACACAACTCAAGGGAATCAAACCTAGGTCCAAGCTCTGATACCATGTAAATGTGTTAGAAAACCTGCACGGATGAATCTATCTAGTAAAGGTTGGACACACAGCTTTGCAGAGAAAAACGCTAAAAGAAAATCGAAAGAACAAAAAGAATGATTCGTTTAGGAAATAGGTTACGATGCTCATGATATAGCATTACTGGGTGAAGATCCCAAGGTAATGCACCATAGTGGTGATCAATGAGAGGACTCAACACCTACAACAAGTTCCAAAGAGAACTAGCTAGTTGCAGAGTGGAAGGAGGAGCAAATCAAGGAGTAAATCATGCAGAAGAACTAGCAAGTTGAGAAGTTAAAGAAGGAGCAAATCAGGGAGTAAATCACGCATAAGAACTAGCCAGTTGCGGAGTTAAGGAAGGAGCAAATCAGGGAGTAAATCATTCAGAAAGGATCTTGCATGTAGTCCCATGCTCTAACTGGGTGTCCGCATGTGTCAATAATGAAGGTCCTAAGTGTGTAGTACCTCCAACACCCCCCCTAAACACCGCTATGGGGAAAAATAGAAAATGGGCCCTGGCAACTAAGGCCAAAGGTCACCGAAAATACAGTGCAACTTGTACTAAAATTGAGGAAAGAGGGAAAACCTCATGGGAAAACCCCCCCTCAAAATACAATGTAATCAAAAGAAAAGAGGAAGAAAAGACAATTGCTAAGCAATTGTGTCCTTCATTCCAAGACAATCGTGCAGAGAGCGAAAATTTTGCTCAGTGAATGTCTTGGTGAAGATGTCTGCAGTCTGTTCTACTGAAGGACAGAACTACAAATCAATGACTTGATCATGTACTAAGTCTCTGATGTATTGCATATGGATCTCTATGTGCTTCGTCCACTGCCACTGTGCTGGATCCCTGCAAAATTTGAGAGTGCTCTGGTTGTCACACTAGATGACAATGGGCTGGTGGAAGTGGATGCCCAACTCAGTGAGGAATTGTTGTAGCTACAAAGCCTGAATGGTGATGTTGACTACTCCTCTGTACTCGGCCTCAGCTGAAGAGAGAGCAATAGAAGCCTGCTTCTTGCTCGACCAACAGATAGGGCCAGGTCCTAGAGTGAGTGAATATCCAGAGGTGGACTTGCGATCAATGTTATCGCCCTCCCAATTATAATCTGTGAAGCCAAGGAGATTCAATGCAATGCCTGTTGCAAAGTGAATCCCGAAGGTGATGGTGCCCTGCACATATCGGAGGATGTGCTTGGCAGCACTCCAGTGTAGCTCATGCGGCTCGTGCATGTATCTGGAAACTACCCCTACTGCACATGAGAGATCTGGTCTCGAGTGGGTGAGTTACAGTAAGCTCCCCACTAGCTGTCGGTAGAGAGTATTTTCAACTAATGGAGTGTCACCTCCATCCTCAAGGCGGACCCCAGACAGAAAAGGAGTCGGTGCTTAGCCTAAGAGAGTTTGATGCATGTGGCATCCTGGCTGATCTCGAGACCAAGAAAGAAGTGTAATGGACCCATGTCTGTCATCAAGAACCTATCATGCAAGACCCTCTTGACTACAACAATGGCTAAATCCGAGCTACTCGTGATCAAGAGATCATCCACATACAGAACTAAGATAAGAAGAGAATCATGTGTCCTGAGCATGTAAACATTCGGATCAGACTTACATCTTTCGAAGTTTTGTGATAAGAGAAAAGAATCCATCTTTGCATACCAAGCTCTCGGGGCCTGCTTAAGGTCGTAGAGAGACTTCTTCAGTTTGCAGACCAAAGATGAATCCTGAATGAAACCATGTGGTTGCTCCATGTAGATCTCCTTAGATAGGTCTCTGTGAAGAAAGGCATTCTTCACATCCATCTGATGTACTTCCCACCCCTAGGAAGCTGCAATGGCAAGTGCAAGGCATATGGAATCCATTTTTTCTATTGGAGCAAAGGTCTCATCATAATCAATGCCATGCACTTGCTAGAAGCCTTTGGCTACTAGCCTAGCTTTCTGTCTGGTGATTTTCCCATCTGCAGCACTCTTGGTCCTATAAACCCATTTTCATCGGACAAGTTTCCTTCCTAAAGGAAGGGGGACCAGATCACAGGTCTGGTTATCAAGGAGGGAGTTATACTCCTCCTCCATGGTGGACTCCCAAGAGGGATGCCCAGCAGCCTCAACATAAGACTGCAGATCAGAAGATTGAACCAAATGACAATTCCAGGATGGCGTTGGTTCAGTGGCAGTGAGGGTAGGAGGAGGCTCATTAAACTCTGAGCTAGTCCTCCGCAGACCAAAATTATCCCCCATAAGACCATTTCTAGCAGTTGGGTGGTCTTGTGCATATATCTCATGTAAGCTCCTTGTTCTCTGATTTATGACAAGGGAAGTTGATTCACTGCTAGAAGCCTGATCTGGGCTTGGATGTGGATCATCATATGCATGCATTTGATTTGTATCTGAAGACTTTGTCTTTGCATCTACATGCTCTACCTTGCAATCTGCATGCTCTGTATTTTCATCTCAGTGTACTGAGTCATCGTCTCGGACATGAGGTAGATAAAAGGTGTCTGCATACGGCAATTGAGGTGCACACGAGAGACTTTCCTCAAATTTGACACTTCGCTCAATGATGAGCTTGTCTGTAGAGGAAATCAGGAGTTGGTATCCCTTCACACCATCAGGGTATCCAACAAAGATGCACTCAATGCTTTGTGTATCAAGAGCTTTCCTCTTTTCAGAGAGGATCTTGGCCCATGCTCGAGAGCCGAAAACCCAAAACTGGGTGACCTTCGATTTAGTGTCGCTCCAAGCTTCAAAGGGGGTCTGATCCTTGACATACCTATGAGGAGATCTGTTTTGGATGTAGTTAGCATAATTAAGTGCTTCAACCCATAGCTTATGAGGCAGTGACTTAGCATGCAACATGCAGGAAACCATCTCTTTGAGAGATCAGTTCTTTCTCTCAGCAACTCCGTTCTGCTGCGGAGTGTATGGAACTATGTGCTACAACTATATTCTAGACTCAATGCAAAGGTTCTAAAGTGCTGCGTTATCATATTCTCGCCCATTGTCTATACGGAGGGCTTTGATCTTTCTCTCTGACTGTGTCTCAACTAGTGCGTTGAAATCTTCAAAGTGCGCAAAAACTTCAGATTTGGCCCTGAGAAGATACACCCAAGTATACCTCGAGAAATCATCAATAAATGTAAGCACATACCTTGCTTTGTTGATGGAAGGATAAGGAAAAGGCCCCATGAGATCACTATGGATCAAATCTAGAGGAGAGGATGCTCTGTGAGTCTTTTCGGTGTCAAACGTTTCTCTAGTATGTTTGTCAAGGACACACTCTTCACAAACTCCTTTGGAGAAATTGATATTTGGCAAGCCTTCCACCATCTCATGCTTGCTTAGCTGCTGCATACACCTGTAATTTAAGTGACCAAACCTATGGTGCCAAAGCCTACTACTATCATTAGCATGTGTAAGCAATAAGGAGGATTCATATTCAATAAATTCAGAAAATGTATACAGTCTAGATCCATTGTTTACCTCACCAGTTGCAATTTTGGAGTTGCTATGTAGGTCATATATGTTCACTGCATCCAGAGTGAATTCCACTCTCTTTCTGGTGTCGGAATGAGTGATCTGATAAATTGAAAGTAGGTTTATCGACAGTTTTGGAACATGAAGCACATCTTCAAAGCTTCTGTGTAAAAGTTCCACTCTACCTTTTCTGGTGACCTCAATAGGTGAGTCATCTCCCATGAGGATGGGAGGTCCTTTGCATACATCCAAAGAGGAATAGACTTCCTTTGTAGTAGCCATATGATGTGATGCACCAGAATCTATAATCCATGCATGAGGGGAAGAATTAATTGCAACTAAAGCATGAAAATTATTACCTTTCTCGTGTGGCGGATCCTCGGTTTTCTTCTTCGTGCCCTAAGGGATGTGGTCTCCAAGGTTGTGCTTCTGAAGGATTTCTGCCATTTGGTCAACTTGTTTCTTCATGCAAGAAGATTCTAGATGTAATCCTTGGTGATAGTAGGTACATTTGTCTCCTTTCTTCCCTTTCTCATTTCTGGAGCCGGAGGAGTCATTGAAGGGCTTGGTGTACCCTTCCTTCTTTGGATGGGAATGCGCTTTTCCCTTGTCTTTTTGCTGCTAATTTTTCTGATTTGAATTAGATCTGTGATTTTTATTGTGGCTTCACTTTTGGAGGTTTTATTTTCCCTATGCCAATGAGTTTATCTTGCTCAAAAGTAAGGGACTCCATGAACTCTTTGAGAGAAGGCATAGTGTAGTTTTTACCTGTTGCGAGCCTTACTAAATGAAATGTAGACACAAAGATGGAGTATTATGGTCTGAGCTTTGACATAATAGAGAGAACTTGGCAACTCTCCTCCTTGGATTTGTCAATTCCACAACCCTTGAGTTGCAGTAATAGATCATTATATTTGGTGAAGAAGTCTTGAATTCTGTCATAGTTCCTTGGTTCCAATAAGAGCAGCTCCACTTTGAGCAAATGTCCTTTCATCTCATCCTATTTCCCGTAGATTTCTTCAACCTTTTTCCAAATCTCATTGGGAGTATTGCAGGTAGATAGATGAAACTGCAACTTTGGGTAGATGCACATGCATATGGATCCGTGGGCCTCATCCATGCAGTTGAGGTACTTGGATTTCTCTATGGCTGAAGTGGGTTCCACTTCTGTAGCCATGGTAATCCTGTACAACCCTTTTTGACGAAGGTATCGACCCATTTGGTCCTTCCATTCGTGATATTTGTACGGTGTTAGGATCGATGCTTTGGGAAACTCCATTTTTTTGTCGATCTTCGATCTCCAAGCTATAATACCTGCAAAATAAATTACTGGTGCGCCTTTTATCTAGCAACCTTTGGGCTCTTATACCATGTGGAGGTTTTCCGTTACACCAAAACCCGCATGTGTTGGTAAACATTCCAAACCAGTAACTAGGATCCCCAGGGTGGAAATTACGGATTCCATAGAGGTGTGGTGATTCTTCCAACATACAGAAGTCGCGAAGACCACCTTTCTTGATCACTATTTCCTATTCCATATATAAGTATGGGTTCGACTCTATATGGCCATGTTAACAAATCTTGAGTTTTACCGTGTGTATGTCGAATAGTTGTGACCATACCCTCGTTTTATTTTGGTTAATTATTTAGTTGTATTACTCGGGCCCTTGAAACTCTTTTCTTTCGGGCTTGGACGAGGTTTTTTAAATGCAAAGATAAACCCGTCCAATTCATTTTCAAGTATAAGCATTAGACATGTTTTCACTTTTCTTGAATATATAGATGTGTATTTTTCAACTAATTTTTTTCTGGTTCATTATTGAGTTCTTGTCGGATATATTCATAATTGGTGGCTTAGCTTTCTTCTTTTACCATCCATAAATTACTGACATTGCCCATATATTTTTCAAATTGTTGTGACACTGGCACTTTGGCAATGCACACAGGAGTTTTAGACCCTCCCTTACAAACAATATTTCCCTATGTGATTTCTTTTTACTCATACATCAATAAAATTTCATTTAAGTTATGTTTTCTTTGCTTACTAAGATGACACAATGAATTTATTTGCACGGAATCATTTATTTGCACAGAATGAGTTTCTTTAGCAGACATAGTCATGATAGGTAGGAACAACATGTTGAAATTTTATTCAAAAGGAAAATAGCATCACATGATAAATATAGTTCTACTTGACAAATAAATATGATTTTCATATTCTTTAGCAGACATGGTCATGACATGCAGGAACAACATGTTGAAAGTTCATTTAAAGGAAAAATGGCATCACATAATAAATATGGTTTCACTTGATAGATAAATATGGTTTTCAGATTATATATGTCTCATGGATAGACTATTGTTTATAGATTTGAATATTCTTCCAACATCATTGTATTTTTCAGTGTATAGTTCAGTTTTTTAACATGTTTATTTCAACGCTTTTATCTCAAATTTGTTACATAAGACACTACCATATGCATAGTTTTGGGCAACAATATATTTTTGGTATCTTTTATTACACCAATATATTTTTGGTGTATTTTAGTATATATGGCATACCTATTTGAGGATATGGTTATATATTATGTGTTGATATTTTTACAAGTGTTGGGAGGTATAAGGGGTGATTTATGATGACATATTATGGATGACAAAGAAGGGAGGCACAAGGTGGAAATGGTTTTTTGGCCTCATATTTACATCATGATGCATTCTTCACATGATTTATATTTTGGTGCATGGATATTCATTGGCTTATATAGTTTACATCAACATGGTTTCACATTACCTTTTTTTTTGGATATATATACATACGGATTATGATTATTTCCATATTATTTATGTTCGGGAAGTGAAATGAAAATTAAATACTTTAAGGACTAGGAGAGCCCCACCTACCAAAAAATATTAATTAAGAGTTAAATATAATTTAACCCAACCTTTTAGAACATTCCCCGAAATAAATTAAACATGATCAAAATTTAAATATCAACAAATTCCCAAAATGGTTGAATTGCTCAACTACAATGAAAGCATGTATAAGAGGATGGAACCTACAAAGGGAAAAGGGGTCACACTATGAGGAGAGATATGCAATAACACTTATGAGTTTTCATTCTCCTTTGGTTTCAAGTTTCAATTCTATGAGTTACATAGGCTAATCTATTGGTGACAACAAACTTCCTTCAAAGGAGAGACAAGGCTAGAGAGAAAATCCTTAATTCTTCTACATCATTTTATAAGTATACTTGAATTTTTTGCATTTAACCTATTGATAGAAGGTATGGTTTGTTTTCTTACAACCAATACTAATAGCTCTACAGAGAAAATCAAGCACATATAAATTTCATCAAATTATCAGAAGGGTTGATTTAAGTTGTTTCAAATCCTAATGTTGCCTTGGATGATGCTTGTAAATGGTTTTGTTACATTGCATGCATTTTTATCTAAGTCTAGTAAAAAAAAATTGCAGAGACCTACCATATAGATTGTTGTACTCATTATTTTTAGATAGAAATTCAGTCATTTCTACCTGATGTTTTTTGCATACCTCTGTATTTTTCCTATTTATTTCAGTAATTCATCTCGAAAATTATTTGTAAAGTTTTATCAATATACAACATATGCTCTACAATACTTTGGATTTATTTGACTTCACAATATTGATTAGTACACTATCAATCCAATTTTGCTTCTTATTCCAGATTATTTTTATAAATCTACACAATTTATTGTTGTATAAAATATTTTTCTCTTTTCCATATATCTATGTATATTTCATTTTTATTTTGTTTAATTACGTATTTTTATACCACAAAACCATTACAAATTATTTCTAAAGCACTCACTGATTTTTCAGGGGTAAAGCAAGCAGGATTTAGTCCCATTATCTCATGTGGTTGGTGATATTTGAGGGAGTTGGTCAAAGAAGCATAAAATCCTCTCTCTTGATAAATAGTTTGGGCACTCAGACAAAGTATCAACCCAACTAGCACAAGGTTGGGCACTTGGAACAAGTTAACCTTATGAAAATATACCAACCTAACAATGTTTTTGTCATCTTTATTCTGGGCAGGATAAATGGTTATTGTTTTGTTGGGGATTTCCATAGGTTGGTCAAAGACTTTGCATCCACCTGAGTGATAATTGAAAACTGCCCTTGCTTCATATCTATAATTCCAGGAGTACTAACATCAAGGTTTAAAATATTGAAATTTGCATGGCATTTTTTTTGCTTTAGGCTGAAGGATGGAAAGGTCTTCTATAATGTTGTAAATTTCCCTTCTTTTCAAAAAGAGGGCTAGAAATTTCCTTTATAGTGTTGAAAGTAATTCCTCCATAAAAAAATAGGGACAATATCAAAACATTTGATGTAGTCTATTCAGATTGAATTGCAAGTGAATGACTTCATCAATACGTCGCTCTTTTCTCTGATTCAGGAAAACTTCAAATTTTGGAAGGGACTGATCCTTGTTTGTGTTGTGCACTTGTGGAGACGTTTTGTCAATTTCTAGTGGGTTATTGTCATCATCCAATTCCCAATGGGTTTTGAACTATCACCCATTGTCTTGAAAAATATGATCCAATATCCTTTTAAAAATTAAATGATGCTTGATCACGAGTGCTTTGTTCTTTTTATGTTATATGGTCTTCTTTGACAAAAAGTATGTTTTTCATAGGACTTGCCATATCACTTTCTTCATAAGTGATGGAGGTATGGGATGAAATTGGGTCGTTTTTCATTTTCTCTTAAATAGGTGTTTCATTGATGAGCCTCATTACATTGTAAAATCTCTTTGATTTTTTGAATATTGGGTAGACATTGTTCACTATTATACCAATGTCAATGTTTATAGAATGTTTCCAAAAACCCCGGGAAATACTTGATTTGTTTTATTCCTATACTTTTGAACCCAAATTTTGCACCATCTTTGAGACTAAGCACAAATTTCATCATATCATCTTCATAAACAATATTTTTTTATGTACAAAACTTGAGGAATAAAGAAAATGGTTTATTGTCACCATTTCTATAAAATTTTGGCATCTCCCTCAAATCCACCTCTAGTTTCTCATGAGGAGGAGCCCATACATTCGAGAAATCAAGAGGACCAAAACATTTAATAAACTATGGAAGTTCTTCCATCATTTTCTTCAATAAATAGATGAAAATGTGAATTTGAAATAGGTGTTGATCATACCTTATACCATATTATGGTGGACTCTTCAAGATGAGCTTATTTCATGACCCTTAATAGTTGACAGATCATGTGCTCACCTTTACACCCAAAAATGTCTTAAAAATTTGTAAGGAATAAGGACTTTTTCCCTTTATGGAGTCAACATGTGAGAGTATCTTCAATAATGCATTCTCACAAATTTCATTTTCACAGGAGAATGGGCTTTATCCCTAGCAGTGATGCCAAAAAAATGTTTCCTCTCAAAATGTACATACATGATAAAAGCTCCAATCCATAATTCACAATAGAATCCAAAACTTTTATAAAGGTCACCCACCATCACCTCAACAACCTATCCTCTCAATTTAGACTATGTCTCCTTTAAATCAAAGTGGCCTTCCCTAATAGGATCATTAAGGCTTAGTTAAGTGAGCACATGGTCATGTCAATAGTAGCCTCGGTGAAACCATTTTTGGATATTTTTTAAGGATTTTGAAATAAGTGATGGAGGGATATGAAGATTCGTGCTCATATCCTCCTATGGCTATGGAGTCAAGAGGAATCAAATAGAAAAGTGATATCAAGAATAAAACCCCTCTCAGGTTAGTTGTCTAGTGCTTGTGGATTAAGGAAAGTAGTTAGAACCCTGTAAGCTAAATTAGCCCTTTGTTATTCAAGGGAAATCATGAAACCAGGGTTCCACTAGAAGGGTTATTTTCAAGGGAAAAGTCTTCAACCATAAGACCAACTATGGTATGAAATATAATCAAAACCTTTTCTAAGGAACTTGAGAGTATGGCCTAACAAGGATAATTAAAACTTACCCCAAAACAACAAAGGAGAGCATGTGAGAATAACCTCTATACATCCTCCTTCCAAATGAAAAAAATTCCCTTCAATTGGATCGACCTCAGTAGCCTAGAGTAATCATAATGATGAATTTAATGATACATAAGAAATAACCAATAAATAAAAGCTTCTATGTTGATAAAACATTCACCATATAAATAAGCCCTTAAAACCAAAAATGCCCTAATAAATATATTTCCATTAAGCTCCAAGGAGAGGAATTCTCTCAATTTTATCCATAGAAGATGGCACAAAAAGTGGCGAAGTGTCCTCCCAAGCCAAAAGGTCCCCATCATTCTTCTTATTTAGGGAAATGACCTTATGCAAAGGTGATAATGTGTAATTTTCCCTCCCACCTCCTCACTCTTCTCGGGTTGTGGAAAGTGCTACTTTTGACTAACCCAACCTCTATGGTCTCATTATGAAGATGGAGTTACAAATCCTCCTTCTCCAAATCTTGCATAATTCAATTTGGACAACACAGTTGTATTCATCTCATCAAGAGCTTTCCAGTGATATAAACTTTTCCTCAATCCAACTCTTGGATTTAGAGTTATGCCCAATCAATGTTTGGACAATCACATCACACCACATTTTCATCACACTGCCATGTGGTGTCCACGTAGACTTAAGTCCATAGATCCCACTAGACCCAATCATGTAGTGTTTTTGTACAACCACACATTATATCCAGTCTCAAAGGAAAATATAGCGTGCACAATATTTCCCATTGTGCATTATTTCTTAACCTTATGATTTCCCATACTATGGATCTCCTCCTTCACAAGACCTACCATGTAGTCCACAAGCATCCATGTTGCCTTTCCAACCAACATGACACTCTACACTTTAACACCCTTGACATACACAACTTCTCACTTTAACTATTTTCGACGTCATGTTGAGACTATAGAGAAAATCGATATGAACACAAGTGTGTACCCTTGCTACACACCCAAATCTCTTGGATCCCCGATAACTTATCTACCCACTTCGACATTTAGACTTGCAAATATTTATGACATTTGCCAAGTCTCAGGTCCTCTAGATTCTCTCTCTAGTGACTAACTCTTCACGTTTCCTAGGCAAGGCCCTTACCAGACATCACCACTTACTTGCCTTCCTTCATGAGACATATGTATTGCTTCAAATCGGGTGCATTCCCAAAAGTACATGAGGCATGACTAATCGGAATTTCAGACTCCTAGGTACCTCTGACAAGTCCAAAGTGCATATGCTCGCTTTGCATATCTAGTTGAAATAGACGACAAGGCCTAAAAATGGCATTTGGCTTGGATACATGGCCCTACTAATAATCCGTGTGAACCTAGATACAAATCCAATTTCCTCAATACTTAAAAATTCTAAGAACTTCAAGAGACTTAGCCAAAGTTCTCCTTGAAGCCTGACATTGCTCAAAATACCAAATTCACAAGATCAAGACCCTTACCTAAAAATTGAGTGTTCCATTCATTATATTTAACCATAATACAATCCATGGATCCATTAACCAACCTACTATCAGACTCGAAAACAAGTTAAGACATAGCTAATACTATTCTATATACTCAATACAACAAAATCATATCAAACCACAGAATGGGTCCTAAATAAATAATAACAAGTCTAAAGATATTCCATATATTGCACAAATCTTAGTCCATCACCATGAAGACAATCAAAAATAAAATCAATCAAATATCCAGGATGTTCACAACATATCAGATGATGGAAATCACATACTGTAACCATCTAGTTAAGCACATCAAGTAGTCCTACATGACCATGAAAATATATATGCTCCTTATAATGATATCAACAAACACATAGGACTTCAAGCCCCCCATAACCCTAAGAAAATTCACATAAGAATTTCATTGTAGACAAATAGGAATAACACATTCCTCATTAACAATGTTGATGCATACATTGTTATAACACATATCAAACATTATTCATTAATCATAGTGTAACATATACACAAGTAAATACACTTATTTGATTAACTTGAATGATTGGAAACTGAGGGAGGGAATTCAAATCTCCACCCAACCATAGGCTAGATACACTACAATATTTCTTGCAGCTAACCACCCTTAGCTGAATTCAGATTTTGTTGAGTTAAGTGCTCAAAGAAATTCATGTCAAGATTAGTCAACCAGATGAGAGAAAGTACATTTTTCAGGTGGTTCACAACTTCCTCTAGCATTAAACTCCACAATGACTCTACTACCTCTCAAAATAGATCAAAGGGATACATTCCTTGGAACATTGAAGCTATTCTTAGTTCCAATAGTATGACCTCACTTTAATGGTGGTTCATAGTTGTATTTTAAAGACAAGTACTACAGGAATCTAGAGCACATTGTCCATATGCTTCACAATTGCCTCCATTAGTAAGTATCATAGTGTCTCCACCTTCTATGCAGTTCACAACCTTCTAAAAATCACCCCAATGGTTTAATTTCCCTTTAGCCAACTCTAAGTGGTTCACAACCCCAAGGGAAGCTCTTAGATGTTCCTAGTTGAGACAACTAGCACTAGGGAGTCAAATTCTCCATTGAGACTTCATTGGCCCATCATAGAACTGATACACATCACTATTCATACACCAAAAATCACAGGGAACATAATTCAACCTTATCTTCTCTTCATGCCACTCTCGTTTGCATTCTACCACATTCACTTCTCTTTGTGTTAGGTTTCTCTACTTTTCACGCCTTTGTTTGTGTTTCCTCCTTCATGTTTTCTTCCATTGGTCTCTTTTGTTGTCGACTCCCATTGTTCGCCTCTTGCATGTTGACCACACCAACATGTCCCACGAGGATAAAGGTAGTATGGGGTTTTTCCTTTTCCTTAGGAACCCATACTCAACTTCTTTATTTTTTTGTATAAAATTAATCTCACCGAGGAAATTGGTGACATAATAAATGAAGTAGCCTAGGTTTCATTGTTGAAAATAGAAACACGAAATGTTAAAAATAGCATTGAGAAATTCCAATTTAATTTGTTCTTGAATTAAATTGTGAATTAAAATTGTAATTCTTTTCTCATAGCAACTTGTAATAGTTAACTAAGTTAAGTTGACTTAGTTAACTTAGGAAATTAGAGTTGGAAGTCTTTCGGAAGTCATGTATATGTTCTCCCTAAATTTTAGGTGTCTAGTATGAGTTTAAATTGAGTTGTAATTAGATTAACTCAGTTTACTGAGTTATGGTCAGTTAAATTAGTTATAATTGTTTGTGGAACTAATAGAGGACTAACAGTCAATTGGTGCACTGGTGCATCCACAAGTGTTACTTCAGTTAACTAAAGATTCCCTCATGAGAAACACATGCATATCAATTCAGAGAAAGACCTAGTTAGACTAGAGTGCAAGGACAATGTACTATTAGTTGTACGATTTACTGAGTTGTAAATATCATGCATACAATCAGGAAGAGGGCCTAATTAGGATTATGCAATTTTGGAAGAATGAATTCCCTTTAAATACGGGCTATTCATCCTAGGAATTGTGCAATGAAATAGGGGCTTGGAGAGTTGAAGAATAGGCTAAGGATTTGGCTTGAGCTAGCTTGTGAGTTGAGAGTTGATTATACTTGTGCAAGGATTGTTCTTGTGATAACAAGCATTATATTCTCATCTTGGATTCCTGATTAATGAAATATAGATAGTAAGGTTTTTGAACTATGGATTTCCTCGGATAAATATTGTGTTATGTGCCATTCATTATCTTCCTCTTGTCGATTATTGTTTTCATCAATATTTATGGGCTTCCGGTGTAAAGATTAGATTATATTATCATCTTGTGTTTTAAGAAACTACATGATCTATGAATCTATGAGAAAATATAAATGGTATTGTAGTTGATTACAATACAGTAGAGGAGATTTCGAAGTTTTTGAGTTTAGGGTTACACGTGAAATTCGAATTTTCATTACATACTTCAGGATCAATAGATGGCGTTCTATCATTTGCAACTCTAGTATGCGTTGGATGGAAGCTCGAATTATATAGCCTAGAAGGACATGATGGAGGTCGTGTTTGAGGATAATGGCTTAAAGTAATTAATTGATCAAGACATTCCTAAGCCACCAGCATCGAATGCAAAAGATATGGCCGAATGGAAGAAGTGTGTGGCAAGGGCGAGGCAGATAATCCTTGAGGGAGTTCGAGACCACATTGTCTTGAGTCTTCATTGGAAGGAGACTATGTATGCTATGTGGAAAGCATTGACAGACATTTTCCAGAACAACAATGACCATAGGAAGTTGGCACTGAAATATAAACTTCGAAAAATCAAGATGGAGGCGGGTTACTCAATTCCAAATTACTTGACCAAGTTCACCCATTGTCAAGATGAGCTTGGAAGTGTTGGAATCATTGTTTTCGTAGATGATATGGTAAGCCTAGCTCTTCTAGGACTTCCCAAGAGTTGACATAGTTATCAGGACTCTGTCAATGGGAGAGAGAAGCTGCTAGATTGGGAACGACTGTGGTCAGATTTAGTACAAGAGTAGTTTCAATGGAACATCGGAGATGGGACCTCTTCCAAGGAAGTGGAAGAGGAAATTGCCTTAGCAGGTAAGGAAAAGAAGGCCAAGGAAAAGAAGTCCCAAGGAGAGGCGGGTGGAAAGAAGATGGACTTGTCGAAACTCAAGTGTTTTCGCTGTCCAAGCACGAGCACTATGCCATGAATTTCCCACAGAAGAAAGCAAGCAAGAAGTAGCCTGTATTAGCTACAGCAGGTGGAGCTCTATCTTCACAATTTGTACTTGATTTAACTCTCGTTACATGCATGGCTAGCATTGTTATGGGAGGCATGTGGTATCTTGACAGCGGTGCCTCAGTCCATATGGCGGGGAACATAAATCTCTTTAGTGATTTTGAGGAGAAAGACCTCAAGTAGATCATAGAGTTTGGAGATGATGGGAGGTATAGAGCTACTAGGATTGGTATGGATACCTTTCAAAGGCAGTCTAGCTCCCCTCTCAGGATCACATATGTGATGTATGTTCCAGGACTAAAGAAGAATCTTGTTTTAGTTGCGGTATTAGAAGACCGTGGCTATGATGTGATTTTTAGTAAGGGAAAGGCTTTCCTTAGACACATCACCACAAGATAGGTGAAACATATCGGTGCATGGATCAAGAACATGTATGCTCTTGAGGTACAAGGGGAATGCAAAGCCTTGAGGAGCAAGGAAAATGTTGGTGACTTGGTGGTTGAGAGGGAGAGTAAATTACCTCTCAACATGAAGCCCTAGAAAAAGCCTCAGAAGCAGTCTTAGACAATTGTGGAGCAGCCACAATTGGAGAAGTCGAGAGGAGACCGAGTGGAGAGATCCACTCAACTAGATAAGAAGTAGTGTCAGAATTAGCTTTAGGAAATTTTGGAGAAACCACAATTGGAGAAGCGGAGAGGAGACCAAGTGGAGGCATCCACTCATGCAGAGATCTCTAGTCATGGGAAGTTTCGAGCCATGTGGGCAAAGGGAGCACATGCAGCCATACCTCCAAGTGTGAGGTGGGGTGATGTGAAGTGATAGTCCCAAAAGGGCTGAAATTGGGTAGGGTCCAATGATAGGTTTTATCTTGTGGATTGTACCTTGATATGAGAGCCAAAAAGTACATAGTAGCGTAAAAATTAATGGCAATTGATGCAGTCAGAGATCAGAGTGACAAAGGCTAGAGAAATAAGATACTGAAGAGCATAGAGAAGGGTTGAAAACAATGCAACAAGGCATAGTCAGCAGAAGCGTAGAGTTTTCAGTCGACAAAGGAAATAAGAGTCAAAGACTTTGATGACAGGTGCATCATACTAATTTAGGTTGGATGTTTTTTGTTTTTGGAGTTGTTGTAGAAATACACTAGAGAGAAGTGTTGCATTCAGAAAATTCCAAAGGTTCAAGATCGGGATCAAGTTGAATTCCTTTATTGTTGAGAGGGAGTGTTGAAAATAGCAATAAGAAATGTTAAAAATAACATCCAGAAATTCCAATTTAATTTGTCCTTGAATTAAATTGTGAATTAAAATTGTAATTCTTTTTTCATAGCAACTTGTAATAGTTAACTAAGTTAAGTTGACTTATTTAACTTAGGAATTTCGAGTTGGAAGTCATGTATATGTTCTCCCTAAATTTTATGGGTCCAATATGAGTTTAAATTGAGTTGTAATTAGATTAACTCAATTTACTGAGTTATGGTCAGTTAAATTAGTTCTAATTGTTTGTGGAACTAATAGAGGATTAACAGTCAGTTGGTCCACTGATGCATCCACAAGTGTTAATCCAGTTAATTGAAGATTCCCTTATGAGAAACTCATGCATATTAGTTCAGAGAAAGACTCAGTTGAGACTAGAGTGCAGGGACATTGCACTATCAGTTGTATGACTTACTGAGTTGTAAATATCATGCATGTAATCAGGAAGAGGACCTAATTAAGATTGTGCAGTTTTGGAAGCATGAATTCCATTTAAATATGGTCTATTCATCCTAGTAATTGAGCAAAGAAATAGGGCCTTGGAGAGCTGCAGAATAGGCTCAGGATTTGGCTTGAGCTAGCTTGTGAGCTGAGAGTTGATTATTCTTGTGCAAGGATTGTTCTTGTGAGAACAAGCATTGTATTCTCTTCTTGGATTTCTGATTAATGCAATATAGATAGTAGGGGTCTTGAGTTGTGGATTTCCCTAGATAAATATTGTGTTATGTGCCATTGATTATATTCCTCTTGTTGATTATTGTTTTCATTGATATCTATGGGCTTCTGTTGTAAAGAGTAGAGTAGATTCTTATCTTGTGTTTTAGGAAATTACATGAGTTGTGAATCGACAAGAAAATCTACATTCATCACTTCCCAAGCTAATCCTCCTCCTCATTCTCTGAATCCATGTCCACTCTAGTCAATCATTATTTACATTTTCACATATTTTACATGGATTAATATACACAGTGACATTTAGGAGAGGGGTAAAAAAAAAGTGTTATCACATAATGTGCCTTCAAAGGCAGTAACCTCATGATAACGACTCGATAAACCAAGTGATACAATGGTCTAAGTTCCCCACATAGTGTCTCAAATGAAGTTTCGTCGTCATACCTTGGGTCAAGGCATTCCATGAAGCATGGATGAAGCCTCTATAAGACAAATTTGAGTCATTAAACCCCCATACAACCAAGTGATGTAAAAGATAATGAGAATGATTCACATTTCCAGCTCACCATCCTTCAAGATATTTCGTTTAAACCATACCCACATCATCCAAGAATTATGAAGTGCATATCATCGTGTCATAAATCATCCAAATTTTCCTCTACATCATCTTAAGACGCCATGACTATGATACATGAAAATCGGTCCTCAAACTATGTCAAAATAAACTCCAAAGTGACTAGTAAAGACAACACCCAATGATCATCCAAGTGGCATGTTAAAAATATGTCTACATGTGCAAAATAACCCCAAAAATTATCTAGGAGGTGTCATCATGTCTAGGAATATGTGAAAGTGCTTTGGGAACATGAAAGCACCCAAAAATCAGAATCCATCCAAACCATCAAGAAGGGCAATGCCATGCCACAAACTATTATGCTCATGACACGTTTACTAAGGGTACCCTTGTTGAAAGGAGGGGTAATAGGACTCAAGAAGGATCTTGATTTGAATGTAACATTTTGAAGGTATTTCATGATTTAAAATTCATCGTGAGCTAGTAAGGAATTCTATTCATTATGGTTCATCTCATTGAAAAGTTATGAAGAATAGGCATGGTATCCGATTTCTAAGTTGGAGGGTTTTTAACATAAATTCCATCCCTCACAGAGAAAATGTAGATGTTGATGCATTAGCTTATCCCAAATCTTTCTTAGTCCCTTGAAGCATTTTTAATTGATAAATTATTTATCGAAATTGTTTTCAAACCTTTAGTACCAAATAATGTTTCAAGTTGAACACAATTACCTATCAAACGGGTACTGTACCAAGTTCTCACTTTTTTAGAGGTTGCAAAAATCCTCTGATTTTGAAAATTGTTGATTCAGAATACATGGTTTTTAGCATATTTTTGAGACTTTGAATTTTCTTATGTATTAAATATGCACATTTATTTTTTAAGTGTTGCTGATTTTCATGCCAATCTGAAAAGTGTTGATGCAACATCAACTTCTTCTTTTTTGGGCTTATTTTTTATACTTTAAATTTTTTGATATGTTAAGTATGGATAAAAAAAAAATTAATGTTGGTAATTTTCATGCGGATTTTGAAAAGCATCAACCTTTTTTTAGGCATATTTTTGACACTTCAAATTTTCTTATGCCCTATGTATGGACATTTTTTAAATGTTAATTATTTAATCGTTTTTCTAGTTGTCTTATTCCTCTTCTTTGTTTTCGTCTTAATATGTTTGTTTTTTAAGGATTTTCCAAACTTGTGTCTTTTGTTTTTCTTTGCAATATTTTTTATAGTGAAATTTTTATTTTGTTTTGCACAGTTTTAAAAAAATTATAAAATTAATATTTTAAAGTTAGGATTTTTTTATATATTTATATATCATTAATTAATACTTCAATATACATAAAAAATTGTCATTAAAAAATAATAATTTTTAAACACTATACATATATAATTTAATTAAAAAAATATGTATTTCATAATTTTTTCACTAAAAAGCCATCTAAATAAAATATTTTTATGAAAATTTTGAATAATGTTTTTTTGAGAAATAACAATTTTATGAATTTTTTATGAATTTTATATCCAAAAATGATGTCATTTGAATTATTTTTCAAAAAATGATTCACATTAAAATTTTAAATTAAAAAAACAAAAACAAATATTAATAAAAAAAATTTAAAACATACAATTAAATTAAAAAATAATATAAAATAAAACCATTAAAATAAAATTATTAAAAAAATAAATAAATAAATAAATAAATCATGCTCCAATTGATAAATACCTTAAGTTTATTAGCAAAGGAACTAGAGCCAAAATAAATAGACAATTCAATATACATGACTTTTGAAAAGGCACTTTACCTTCCTATGTGAGTGGCTTCATATGTCAGTTTAACAGCGATAGTGGCAATCTAAATTGTTTTTTTACATTCATGCAGTGAGAAATTTGAGGATTATTAAAGGGCACATCATTAGGCAAATCTAGGGTTAATTAATAAAAGTGTTTGGTTTCTAAAACAAATGTTATACATTGAAAATAAGCTTCCACTTGAAGTTACTTGTTAATGTTAAATAATTTTCTTTAAGGTCCAACCATTTCAGCTACCCTTTAAAGTAATTGAGAATTAATTAATTACATTTTTAGGGGTTGAAATAGATAAGCAAGCATTTAGCCATGATTGGGTAATATTTAATATAAGGAGTAATGATTTTGTAATAGAATGGTTCCAAAAGTTCAATAACACATAAGTTGATAAATAATATTATTGTTAACCTTCATATTAATGAGTTCCTTCAAGTCCTTGATAAATTAACCTCATTATAGAAATTGTATTGGGATTGGGTTGAAGAACCTTTCTAGTTTTGCAATATATAAATCTCCTTCTGCATCAGAAAATCATTTTCATAAAGTGCCACTATTAGATTGGTAGCCTTAGAAGTAGAACTTAGCTGAGCAATGAAGTGAATTAAAAGTTTTTACTAAGGTCAAGTTCCACAATGGTCAGCTCATATGATGAAGATGATGATTGCATTGAATTCCTCTTTTTGAGAGGACCAAAATCGACCTATCAATCACCTCATTTGGACAAGCAGAAGTTGGATTTTGAATTTGTGTACCCATACATGCTCATCTGGACAGGTCGGCCTCAACATTAAATGGACACCCATGGAAGCCTATAAATACAAGTTACCTCAAGCTCATTTGGATCATCATTAAGAATCTTCTTATTCTCTTCTTTCATTGATTGGTTCACATAGGTCTGGTAGAGGAATCTCACACAAGGTCTGAAATTACAGGTCTAAGGCTTGATACATGATCGATCTGAACACATTCTCTCACTTGGAGGGCTTAAGGGAGTGACTAGGAACCCACAGTCACTCGCATGACAACTTGATGAGTGTGATTGGGGCTTTGACCTAAGGTTTGACTCTTGACCATAGTTGACTGCAGATGACCGAAGGCTAGATGGTTTCTCTTTGTTGTATAGTGATTCTGGAAGTCTATTTCCAATTTGTATTAGGTAAATCTTTTCTGGATGTTTTTTTATTGGGCTCATTGTACTCTTTGCTAAAACATTTTATGACAATATAATAAGAAGAATATTTTAAAGGGCTTTTCCCCCTTGTGGGGTTCTTACCCTGGTATTTGACAAATCTAGTGTCTCTTGTGGTTGTTCTATTTCCTCCTTTGTCATTTCATTTATTGTTCTATCTTCAATTATTGTTTATGGTTGGAAACATTGTTAATAATTTGAAGAATTTTTAATTGAATAATTGAATTGGGCTAAAGTAATTAAAACAACATTGAACAATCTAAAAATTAACATTGTATCAGAGTTAAGGTGAAGGAAAAGCCCAAAAGGAGACAAGAATCGAAGCAACCATCTTTGGAAAGTTGAAGGATCCAATCTAGTCAAGTCAAGATGTCTTCCTTCTTCAAGGAAAATGAAAAGTTGGGTGACTCGTCTACTTTTGCTCCATGGAAATTCAAGTTTGAGATCATAGCTGATAACAATGATGTTTTGGACTACATTCAAGGAAAAGTACCCGAGCCTCCAGAGATTGCTTCCGCTATTGCCAAGAACAAGCCCAAGAAAGGTGAGTTAAAAGAAAAGCAAATTATAGTTGATGGTTTACAAGTTAATCTACTTGCGTATGTTGGAAATTTAAGAAGGTATAAAGATATGTATGATAAGATAATCACCATGTATGAAGTCAACAATTTGAATGAAATCATCTCCTTGAAAGATCAACTTAAAGACACGAAAATGAAAAAGGGAGAATCTATGAAATCCTATATTATGAGGATATATCGTCTTAGAGATCAATTGCAAAGAGTTGGGGAATCTGTATCTGACAGAGAATTGGTGATCATAATTGTAAGAGGTCTTCCTCCTCTTTGGGAAACAGCCACTACTACTATAAGAAACAAAAATGTCCTCCCATCATGTTTTAGCGGCTACAACCACCCTCCAAAATTGTGGCCTGCACCAATTTTAGAGCCTCCCTTAGAGAGTTTCACTTGATGACTGCACACACTCGAGTTCACTCCGTGAGCTCGTGTGAGTCTTTATATTTTCCTTGCTTTTTTATTGCACTCAAGTCTCTGCATGTTGATGTCTAAGTCATGCTTGTGACCATTTTCTAGTTATGCTCAAAGTCTTTGCTTTGTATGTGTTCAATGTGTTCACCATGAAAGCATCTGTTGCACTCACACATGGAGTCACACTCATTGTCGCGCAAGCATCATCTCGATCATAAACGATCAATCACGAGTGTTGAACTTATCTCTTGCACTGTCGGTCAGTCATGTTTAACATATGTGTCTGAATGGTTTGGTTGTTTCGTCATCAAGTCGTGCAAGTGTGTGTCCATATGAACACCTATGCATATTTCGACTGTTCACACACTTAGTCATTTTTGTTGAATTTTTGACAGCTAGACTCTTCACTAAAAGTAAAACCATCACCCTGCTTTTGACTCAATCGACTGTCAACCAGAACAACTCAAAAGCACCAAGCTAGTTCTTTCAAGCTATGTTTCCTGCAAGCATTTTAATTAGCACTCATGCTAGCCACCCGGACAGTCGACCAATTGTTCATCTCAGAAATTGCGCAGTGCTCATGAGCAGGCCTACCACTGCCCATCAGTCATATTAGCTCAAAAATTGCATAGATATGATTAACAGGTCGGCCTCCTGGCCTTAATGCAGTGTTCCCATCCAACATCTCCCAGCAACAGACTGCCTATTCCCTCGAGGAATTGCACAGTTTCTATTTCCAATGACTGAGTAGCCAATTGGTAGTTCCCTCTGGGAATTACGCAAGTCTGGCTGCTTGTGACCCTAGCAGCCAACTGGCAGTTCCCTTTGGGAATTAAGCAAGTCTAGCTGCCAGTGACCCCAGCAACCAACTAGAAGTTCCCTCTGGGAATTGTGCAGATCTGGTGCCAGTCTCCCGAGAAATTCCCCAGAAAAATTGAGGAATCCCTACCTGTTGACCCCTCATGTAACTCGGCCCGTTCCTATGGAAAATTGCGCAAATTTGGCCATCTAGCCCCTGCTGACTGTTCGTTCCGAAAATGTGTAGAGCATGCTTACCTTGCCTTCTAACAGCCCAAATTGGTCCTCCCAAAATTTGCGCAATTTTGCCTCCCATCCGAGCTGGACCTTGCAGTCAGCCACTATCGAGTCAGATCGCTTGTCTCCGTCTCTTAGTGACTCTTGTGTAGTTTTCATCAGCAGTTTCCCGGAGCCATCATCCCACAACACATCCTGTTGCCTCTCCCAGTCACTTGCATTCGAATGATCATGTGTCATGGAAGACTAGGAGGTTTTGGATTTGAATTCATCTCGTCATGAGTGACTGCAAGTACAGGTACACCAACAAACATGTCAAGGCGACGAACGGGATGAACGAAGGGAGCACATGCAGATCAACAAGTTTGCCAACGGACAAACGAGCAAAGCATACAAAGTGGACAAACGTGATGAACATGCACCTTTGCGAACCACTGAGCTTATCAAGCCTTCCAGCGTGAAAGCAATGAAAAAAATGTTAAAGCTTCATCAAGTGAACGAAGGACCATTGAAGACTCTGTTATCACTTAAAACCACAGTTCACCTATGTCCAAAGATTCATATAAAAAAAAATTTGGTTTAAGTCAATAGGTTTTTAGGTGTGTCACTTTGAAGTTAGATTTTCTAAAGGTATTGATGTGAGTCCTTGTAAAAAACCGTTAGATACCCCCCCTCATTATAGTTTAAAGCATGTCTTGTCTTGATTGCATCATTCTGATTTTTGCGCAGTTTCGCAGCGCAATCTGATTGGCCAATTTAGCTGCGCAATCATTTTTCCACCTTTCCGCAGCATATCATCTAGCAGCCATTTCGTAGCGCGGTGTGTCATTTCATAATTGTCTGCGCTACGAAATCGGGGATTCGAGGTTTTTTGCAGCATATTTTCTTGAAATGTCAAATCTCGGGAGATGAGTCATTAGAACCGTTCATATTTTGTCAGTCGATGTCCTCTCCAGGTCATGATAGGATTCATTCCGCCATCAGATTT